>JBAMBR010001353.1:0-48779 GCA_037044475.1 Zaprionus obscuricornis
TTTGGTCTGACACCGCTTATAAATTTGTGCACAACCAAACTGAGTCTTCTGCAGAATTGGCAATTCAGCAGCGAGTTGAATTTGGCCTACACTCAGCAGCTTGTAGAAGAGAATGGCGCCAATAAGGAGGTCAATACGCTGAGGTCGATTAAATGCAGGATCAGCCAATTTGCAGTCTCGACAGGAACGCTCGGTTGACTACTCGTAATAGTTGGAGTGACAAGTGCTCGTAAACTAGTTGAGTAATCCGAATTGCGCGACTGCATACAAATTTGGACAGTAGAACCGTCTGTGAGAACAGGTGCGTCAGCAAGACCAGATACTGTAGTTTCTGAACACGTTTTCTTTAGTTTCCATTCTTTAGCGAAGCGGGTAGTGACGAGATGGATTTGAGAGCCCCCCTCTAATATAGCTCGACAAGGAACAAGGCATTCAGATATGAAAAACTTCCTTAAGGCGTTTTGGCATCGAATTTACAAGTTTCATTGTTTTCTCTGATGTAATTTTGCCCCATTTCTCCACTATTACTCCCTTCAGCTTTTTCATTGAAGTTATTGTACGTTTCCGGATTTTCAATAGAATTGCTCAACAGGATTGAGATCTGGACTCTATGGAGGTGTTCGCAGCTGATTTTTAACATTATAGAGCAGCCAAAGCCTTGTATTATGTGCCGTATGCTTTGGGTCGTTGTCTTGCTGGAACTAAAATTCACGGTGAAGCCCCAATTATTCAGCAATCTGTTTTAAATTGTTATCCAAAATGCTTATATAAGCAGCATGATACATAACTGAATCAATAAAAGTTATGTTTCCCACCCCACACTATTATACCACTTGAACCGTGTTTAGCAATGCCGACTATATTTTTTTTTGTCGGACACTTATACTCTTTTCTTCCATACTAAAAACTTTTTTTATACCCTGTACCCATTGAAAATGGGTAAAAAATGGTATATTAAGTTTGTGCAAATGTTTGTCCGTCTGTCTGTTTAAACGCAAAGAACTTCTAAACTATAAGAGCTAGAGACACCAAATTTGGAATGTAGGTTCCCATATAGCGTAATTCGATCGAGTTTATATTAAACTTTGGATGCCACGCCCCGTTCGCCCCGTTCGTTAGAGACTTGTAATTTGAAAGGGAACATTTAAGCATCAATATAAAACAGTCCTGAAAAAATGGTATCGATTGATTAAAAAACAAAAAAGTTATTAACAATTAAACAATTTCACAAAATATACGTTGACTCAGCGTGGGCAAGCATGCGTCATCAAGAGCTGTCTATTTGTACATATACAAACCCGCACACATACACATGCACGCAACGAGCATGTATGCGAGCGAGCGCGTAGCTTGAGGTCTAATTTTTCACATACACATATGCATATGCATACGCATACATATATGTAAATGTATCACTGTGTGCAGACTTACTGAGTGTAAAAAGCGCAAACTTGTGGATCAAGGAAGGAGAGGGAGGGAGAATGATGATCAGAAAACGAAATAGGACAGCAGTGTGACCAAGGCGAGTGCGAAGCACATAAGAACAGTTACATTTTATTCAAGGGTGCTGGGTATTTTACTGTCGGGTGCACCCGACTGTAGCCTTTCCTACTTGTTTTTTGATTCCAAAGATGCAGAACATACTCCCGTCTGAGAATAGAACATGATTCCAGATGTCAGGGGCTTTAAAATAAGCTTTTTTGCAAAAGATAGACGCTTTTGCCTATTCCCTTCGGAAATCATTTTTTTACGGGTGACTCTGCTATGGTACCCATACTTTTTTATGATATGGCGGATCGTATCCACCAAAACCGTTTTGGAAAAACTGTCCTCTGGGATTGGAGCTGTTCTTCATGGACTGTCATTCTGGAATTACGGCGAATAGACTTTATAACAGCGCTTTTTTCGGGCTCAGTTAATAACGGCAGACGGGAGATCGAGCCTTTGGCAAGATTCTGCCGGTAGAATTATAGTGATTTATTATTTTTTGGATGGAGGAGAGAGCTCCACGAATTGGAGTACCAATCTCTCTATAAGATTTGCCATCTAAAAATAGTTTTAAAATGATTTTTCGCTCCGCAATAGAAATTTCTGCTTCTTTCGTCTCTATGGTGTAAATGTAATGCAAAAATGAAGATTAACTGTAAAAACCCGTTGTAAAAGAACTGTATATAGACTTTTGTGTGTACCTATTTTATAAAGTTTAACTTAAAATTAAATATAAAATATAGGGAATTGTTAAACAATTCTGAAAAAAATATAATATTAAAGAGAATAGAATGTAGTTATAAACTAGTTAAAAATACATATAAATAGCTGAGAAATTTGCGTTTGAAATTTGATTTTAATTTTTTTTTCGGTGTATACAGATTTGTGCTGCTAAGTGTATATATATAATTAATGTGTATGTGAAGCTAACGTCTTCCTTCTTTGGTATGGTCTTCTTTAAATACAGTCTTCTTTAAGTTTGGTCTTCCTTCTTTATACTTTTTCAGTATTAGCCTTCTTGTTTGTTTTTGGTTTTTGTGATTTTTTATTAGGTTGAAAATTTAGATAAATTTTTCGTTTAGATTGCCAGTATTTAATTAACCCAACAGTTTTGTTTGGTTTTTTTTTTTAATTTTTATAATGAGTAATTTGTATAATATATAATTGCTTAATTTTTTTGTATATTTTTGTTGACTTCTTCAAACAACTTGCGTTCACTCACAACAACTTGCGTATAAGAAAAATTGCTATTATATGTTACTGAGGAGAACAATTGGTTTTATCACAATTAATTTAATTTTTTTATTGAATTCTAGTAACTTTCCTTTTTATGTTACTTCTTTTTATACTCGGTGCCCATTGGGTACCAAGAGTATATTGGGTAATTGACAAGAGCAAATGTATGTAACACCCATAAGGAGGCGTGGCCGACCCCATAAAGTATATATATTCTGACTCAGGATCAACAGCCGAGTCGATTGGACCATGTCCGTCTGTCCGTCTGTACGTCCGTACGAACACACAGATCTCGGAGACTATAAGAGATAGAGACTTCATTTTTTTGCATAGTGTTTGTAGTGTTTGCAGGCAGATCAAGTTTATTTTGGATTTTTGCCACGCCCCCCTCCGCCTGCAAAAATCAATAAAAACGATTTTAAGCAAACCCAGCCAAGCTACAGGACTGAATTTTGGTACAAAGTTAGAATATGTTTATCTGGACGTTGTGTTTGGTACAGATCGGATAATAAACAAAGTTATACACATTTCAAATTTCAAAAGTTGAGAGGCGTACGCTTGCTTGCTGTTCTCACCCCATACGACGGCAACATTTACTCAGTGTTTCTCACACTTGTGAAGAGCGTGGCTCAGTTAGAGGGTTGAACTCGCGTGCATGAGGTCCGCGGTTCGATTCCCGAGACGATTTTTTTTTTCTAGTAAGAATTCTAGTAACTTTGCTTTTTTATGTTACTTCGAAAATCGTAAAGCCGGTGGACGAATTCTTCTTTTAACGCGATTACTTAAGGATTTTTTCGAATAATGCTTTTCTTGTGAATTTATACGCGCCAATTTATATATCTTTAGTTAGATATAGAAAAAATATTTATTTTGGGGAGCTGAAGGCTTCCGTTCGATCCGATTAGAATTGAAGTAAAATTTTGATCTTACGCAGCAAGACAGCTACATTATGAAAAAGCTTCTTTGAAAGTTCGGAAGGGCGGCTTAGGCGATCAAAAGTTACATTGTGTAATACAATTATGTTTATGTCAGCGGTTCTGCAGAAACCATTGTGTTTACGTTAAGAACTGCGCAACGAATTCTGGCTTTCACGTTAAGAAAGCGGAAAATTAAAACAGGCTCGGAGCAAAGAGTGGAAGTGGACGAAAGACAAAGATTTGCGAACGGGAAAAACGCCTTATAATGCGTAAGGTATATGAAAATCCCCAAATATCGGTAAGAACACTTGCCAAAGACCTTCAGGAAATGATTGGTACAGTCGTTTCACACAAGCAGTACGCCAAGCTATTCTGCTTTCGGTAGTAAATGTGAAAAAACGTTACGAAACTAAAATAATGTTGTACTATGTAGGTACTACGGTATGGTGTAAGGCATGTACGGCATTGGAGAATCGGCACATCATTCCAACAATAAAATTTGGAAATTTGTCGATCATGGTCTGGGGAATCATTAGTAGCAAGGGTCGGAAACCTGGCTTTCATTGAAAATACCATGGATGCTGCACAGTATTTTGACATTATAAAGAAAAATTTGAAGCAAAGTGCGGAGAAATTTGCCTTCATAAAAAAACAACAAAAGCGTATTCAAATTTTATCAAGATAAGGATATTACTGTGCGGATTTGGCTTCTTTACAACTGTGGAAAGGTTATCGATACACCACCCCAAAGGCCCGACCTCAATCCTAAAGAAAATTTATGGATCTTTCTCAAAAAATAAGTGGCAAAAAGGCAACCTAAAAACCGTACAGCGCTGAAAACGGCGGTTATTGAAGAGTGGCAAAATATACATATAAAATATGATATGCAAAAATTAATTATGCATGTTGTTAATGCAAAGGGGGTCACACCAAATATTAACATTTTTTGAATTCATAGAGTTTATTGACAGTGTCAAAAATGTGAAATCTCTTATTTTGTTCCTTATTTCCTTTGTTTTTAATTATTTTGTTTGTTATTTTTAATATTAATTAACCCTAGATTACTTAAAAGTTTACTAAGTTGAACAAAAGGTTTTGTTTTTTCGCATGCAAAGTCAAAAAATTATTTTATTTTTCAATGTGACATACTGACATACTGTATTTAGTTTGTTGGGTCTGCCACACTGTTAAAGGCGCGTTAGAAACTCCGACGTCAGATAAATAAAGTTTAATATTAAAAGGCAACCAAATAAAGTAAAGTAAAAAGAAAATACCAATTGTTAGCAAAATCAAATTTGCAACTTTTGCACATTGATAACTGAAAACTAAATCATGGTTTCTTTTTCTCTTCCCTGGTATATTTTGTGGGTGGTTAAAAAGCTTAATTGATGTAATTTATATTGAAAGTCTTGCAGGTTAACAAAACTAATTTTGAACTTTGCAAATGGATAACAGAAAGTGCAAGTTAATACCAACAAGATAGCAAAGTTATCTTCAGCGTGGCGAAGATTTTATACCCTTGTTTTCCGTTTCGATTCCAAAGATTTATATTAAGTAGTGCACTTTGAACCAAAAATATAATAAATATGTTATGCATTACTAAATTTAACCAGATACAGCTGAACAAACAAAAAGTGTTTTTATATAAAATACTATATTAGTGAGCGACTTGTCAAATTTTTTATGATTTTTGACCCCTCCTCATGAAATCATGAGCAATCAAAAAAGAACCCGCCACTACAAAAAAATAAAATAAATAATAAAACTACTATTTTATCATTGTCCAGTTAAAATTAAGTTGGGAAAATTACCCTCATATTACTATGCATCAATACATATAGTTGCGAAAAATAGATATAGTTATATTAAATTTTTTTGCAACCTGTCAATAGTCTGGGTTTGTATTTTTGTATGGATTTTAATGTAACCTTTAAAACCGTAAACCTTTAAAACTTGAAAAGGGCGAAAAACAAAATAGATAATAGATAAGATACCCTGAAAAGTCCATAGAAATCGGAACATTTGGTTTCATAGAATCCAAGTGTCTTTTTTATGCTTGGTTTTATTTATTGGATATTCTCTTTATGAGTCTAACAATAAGTTTGCAAATTTTAAAATAATACATTATGTTAATTTTAACTGAATAGAGACTACGCGATCCTAATAATTAGCGCTGGGTTGCAAAGTCGTTACGGCGAAGACAAGTACGGCTGGAAACTTGCGTGAGGGCTCTCGCGAGATGATTTGGATGTATTGATAGCCTGTTGTAGTAGTTTATTATAATTTGTTCTATCGCCTTTCTGACGAGTGGTATGTGAAGGTCCGTATGAATGTTTTCATTCCGAACGTACCACGATGGCCCGGTGATGGTTCTGAGAATTTTTGATTGAATTTTTTTGGTAGGAAGCATTGCTTTAATTTTGTGCATTAAACCTTCTAACCATACTCTGTCGAATGCTTATCAAACATCCAAAAGTATCGCAGTGGAGTACTCCCTTTGTTCGAATGCATTTCGGATTTCTGATGTTATGCGGTTGACTTGCTCAATGATTGCATGTTTTTTGAGATATAGGAAGACATTTTTCGAAGAGTTTTGATAGACACGTTTATAAACTAATTAGTCTATATGATGAAGCAATTGTGCGTTCCTTGCCAGGTTTTGGTATCGTTATGATGATCGACTTCTTCCATCTCTCTGGGAAGTGTCCATGTCTCGTTATTCAAGTTCTACCTTGAAAAGAGGTTGAGGCTTTCTTTCTCTGTTCAAAATGTTGATAACATTTTTTACATTAAAAACTTTCTCCTTCAGTGCACCTGTGACTTTAGCTGGTGTTACTTCCGGCTCAATACCTCTGAGTACTACTTGCTGGCCTTTAATGCTTTTTAGTTGGTACGTGTAGAAGTTTTTATTATTGTCATTTAGATACTTCGACAAAATTCTGTAGTTTTCTTCCGTATTCGTCTGAACTTTTGATCAGCCGAAAGTAGTGCTTTTTTTGTTGGTTATCTATCCAGCTGAAATTTACAGTAATTGAGTATAGCGACGTATCATATAAAGCTGCTATTGAAAATTACGTTTTTGTATGAAAAGTTTTCTTGTAAGACTGATTGCAAGGGTATGAAAACTTCAGCCCGCCAAAGGTAACTTAGCTTTCTTGTTTTTTAATCATTCGAAAATTTATAAAACAAGTATGAAAATAAGTATGTTCTATAAAATTCTATAATATTGATGAGATTTAATATACAATTTAAAATACCATAAGCACATCAAACAAGTAATCTAGTGTTAGTACTCATGTATAACATATTTAACAAATGTAAGGACATATGTAGTCCAATCTTTATTTATATTTTTTATACCCGGTGCCCATTGGGTACCAAGGGTATATTGACTTTGTGACAGCAGCAAATGTATGTAACACCCATAAGGAGGCGTGGCCGACCCCATAAAGTACATATATTCTGTCTGTCCGTCCGACCGTCTGTACGTCTGTATGAACACACAGATCTCGGAGACTACGAGAGCTAGAGACTTCATTTGTTGCAAAGTGCTTGTATTAGTTACAGGCAGATAAAGTTTAATTTGGATTTTTGCCACGCCCCCTATCGCCTCCAAAAATCGATCAAAACCATTTTGAACACTCCATTGCACCAACACCCACCCAAGCTACATGACTGAATTTTGGTACAAAGTAAGAATATGTTTGTGCGGCCGTTGGTACAGATCGGATAATTAACATGGAAGTTATACACATTTCAAATACCAAAATTTGAGGTTAGTCTCTATGGCGTACGGTTGCATCGGTTCTAACCCCACTCACGGCAAGAATTTTTTCGTGTTTTTTTTTTAACTTTTAAAAAGTGTGGCTCAGTGGTTAGAGGGTTGAACTTGCGTGCAATCGATCTGCGGTTCAATTCTTGAAACTTTTTTTTTTTTTAATCACAATATAAGCAACTATAATAAAATTCATAATTCTTAATTATTTTACGAAAATGTATTAATGTTAATAAATATTTATGTTGGAATTAACTTAAAAATGGCGAGTGCGTAGCACGAGCAAATTAAATATATAATGTATAAACTTATACAGTAAAATTAACTTAAAATTGGGGAGTGCGCAGCACGAGCTAAATAAATATATAATTTATATACTAAAATTACCTTGGCGAGTGCGTAGCCCGAGCAAAATAAATATATAATGTATTAATTTATATAATATAATTAAAGTAAAATGGACGAGTGCGTACCACGAGGTATCTAAATATTTAATTAATGAGCTTTTGAACATTTAGAACTTACAATTATGTGCGAATTCTGTCAAAATAATAATCCTGGAAGTTATGCAACTTTCAATTTTTTGGGCACTTACTTGTTTGTATATGGATTTCGTACATTTCATTGTAGCCTTCTGTCCAACTCAAGGCAACTTTGTTATACCCTTTGAATGTTTAATATGCCCCCATGACTTGAGATGATTTTTATTTACAGCTCTGTTGGACTTGTGGATACTTTCGGAACTTCAGTTGGATTAAAAAGAGGAACGGCAACGAGTGCTGAAACTGGAACTGGTCGAATGGACAGACTGTTGGTTTGTTGGTTCTTTGATGATGTTTAAGATTTTATTCGTTGCACATATTTTTGTTGTAGTTACTGTTACTATTATTATTGAACCCGTTGTTGATGTGGTTGTTATTTCTGTTTATGTTACAAGTGAACTTGTTGTTGTAGCTGAAGAGGCTGCGTTACAGTCTGAAAATCGGTCAATTGTAACTGGCTTATAAGCAGGTACAAATGCAACTGAAACTGCGACTACTCAAAAACAAAAAACAGCAACAAGAGTCAAAAAAAGAGAGAGAGTGAGACAGATAGAAATTTGCGAGGAAAAAGATGTCACTAAAGGTGAGTTTGCCCCAGTTATATATAAAGTCTACCTTGCATGCACAATAAAGTTACAACTTTGAATTTTTGAACACTTGGAATGTACACTAAAGTTGACGATCTGGGCGAATTTGGTTCAAATCATTGTTGTGCAACTTTCAATTTATTGCATACCGGGTATCATATAGAAGAGCACACTCAACTGTAGCTTTCTTACTTGTTTATATATGTATATATATATATATATATATATATATATGTATATTTCGTATCGTCATAATATTTCATTATAAACCCGAAATTCTCAATAAATAATTTCAGTTCATTTAAGAGTTAAACCAGTTCGTAGTCCAAGTATTATAAAATGTATTCCCATCTAATGTATTGTTCTACTGGAAAATTAATTTCCTGAGGGCGTCCTTTACCTTCTACACACCTGAGGCATAGTCACTCCATTACAAAAAGGAAGGAGGTTCTTTGGCAAAGGAAAACTTGTTAATCATCTAATTTATATTTAAAAATGAGATTTAAACAGACAGATCCCAAAAGTATATATGTATATTTGTTATCAGCATCGCGTTCAAATCGACCTAAACTGGTCTCTTACAATAACGAAATAAAATTATCTTTTTGTATAAAAACATCCCGGTTATGCTTTTATGAAGTCTTTATTGTTGCGAAGGTAACTTTTCTTTCTTGTTTTGTCTGTTCTATTACAGAAGGAAACGCCATCAGATGTGATGTTGCACTTGGCAGCGCTTCGTGGTGATGTGGAGCAAATACGGCGTGTTCTAGACACGGGCAAAGTGCATGTGGACTGTAGAGATGAGGTGAATTTTACTATTTAAAGTTATTTATTTTAAAACTTATTATTGTGTATAGAAATAACAAATTTGTGATATACTTCACATAAACAGCTAATAATTTGAATAAATTTAATTATGACACAATATATGTGGAGATATGTTTATACTCGGTGCCCATTGGATACCAAGAGTATATTGAGTTTGTGACAGCAGCAAATGTATGTAACACCCATAAGGAGGCGTGGCCGACACCATAAAGTATATATATTCTGACTCAGGATGAATAGCCGAGTCGATTGGAGCATGTCCGTTTGTACGTCCTTATGAACACACAGATCTCGGAACTATAAGAGCTAGAGACTTCATTTTTGCAAAGTGCTTGTATTAGTTACAGGCAGATCAAGTTTATTTTGGATTTTTAAATAACCATTTTGAGCACACCCAGCCAAGCTACATGACTGAATTTTGTTACAAAGTAAGAATTTGTTTGCCTGACCGTTGTGTGAAAATCGAATAATTAACATGGAAGTTTTACACATTTCACATACCAAAAGTTGAGACGCGTCTCTATTGCGTACGCTTGTCTGCTGCTTTCACCCCACACACGGCAACATTAACTTAGTGTTTTTTCTTTGTTACACTTGTAAAGAGTGTGTGTGTGCAAGAGGTCCGCGGTTCGATTCCCGATGCGATTTTTTTTTTTTTTTTTTTAAATCAACTTAAAATTGGAGAGTGCGCAGCACGATCTAAATAAATAAATAAATATATGTAAATATATAATATATCTTTGGGCACCGAGTATTATATAGTCGAGCATACTCGACTATAGCTTTCTTACTTGTTTCACGATACTTTACTATGTTAAAAATAAATACAAATGAATAACAAATTAACTCTAATACTTTTCCTTACTCAATTTAAATGATTACAGCGTATTAAATGTACATAAATTTTAAAATGTCAAACGTTTGTAGAAACTGTTAACCAACTGTACACAATTATAAATGTGATTTCTTCAACATAAATGGAACCATAACGAAAATAGCAACATCAGCTTTTATGGTTGATAAATAGATAGTGTATAGAGCCCAAAAATTTTAACAGTGATTACGCAAAATCTTCAAGAAAATTTATATACCTTTTATACAATGTGTAAAAAACGAGGTATATATGAACATATGTAAATAGATTTGAAATTATGCAACAACTAGTGATATAATGTTGACTGTTCATTTTATCATATATGCCATACATTTTAATTAACAATTACACGGTTCAATCTTAGAGATTTAAATTGGCTTTCGAAGCACGAATAACTTACCAAATTAAGAAAATTCTTCAATACGAATTATCCGACTTAATTTGTCGAACAAATACTTAGCAGCTGCCTACAAATTTACTGAGTCTGGTTACGACACTGTATATATTATAAAATTAGCTACTATATTATTTGGTTATCATTAAGTACAGGGTACCTCTGATGCATGTATATCGTTGTTTTCATAATGCAAAATCAAGAGCCAAAATCGAAAATCTTCGTTCATGCAAAATAGTGCAGTTGCGTTCTAAGCGCAACTGAATGAGCACTGTGCCCTTCAGTTTAGTTTGGAAGCCAAACAAGTTAAGACAAGCTACAGCTAAAGTCAAGCTATCTTGATCGTTTCAGACCTAGTCATTTGCAAATTAATGCTTTATTTTATGGGATTGTGCATGGTGCATGCCACGTCTGCTTCCAACTGTTGCATAAAACCTCAGAAACATGACATACTCTTTCTTACCTGTTTTCAATGTGTGCCGAAACAAACAACATTTGCACTTGCATTGTGGCTATTGGGTTCACTAACATACTCATACACACTATAATCGACTTGGTGTTGCGCTTTGTTGCTCCTTAAATGAAATTTAATTTCCATTTTCCATTGGAAATATCCAAAATATTCGTATTAATGCTAAAAGCATGTATTCAAAAAGATATAAATATATACATAAATTCAATTAGAATCGACGGCCAAGTGCGCATAATGGTCAATATGTCATCTATCTAGTTTAACGTATCGATCTTTGTTCATTATGTTATTCGGACATGCACTAACATACACGGCTGCCCAACAATATGAAATCATTAAATAGTCTGAGTTTTCTTTTTTTTACAAGTTAAACACATTTCCTGTTTTATAGCCGATACCTATAAGCTACTGAGGGAACCAAAAGATGTAATAACGCCCATCCGTCCCTCTGAGCGTCAATTTCAACACCTGCATTTCAAAAACTATAACCAAATCTTCACATTTTTTGGAAAGTGCTTAGTTAGGTTAGATTAGATTTATTTTTATTTTTTGCTACGCCCCGCTGTCTTCAATTTCTAAATTTTGACACACTTATAATGAGGGATTTTTCTTTCATTCTTGTTTTTTATACCTTATTTTATAAGCTTTACATGGGTATATTGAAACCACAAAGTATATATTATTGATCAGCATGATTAGCAGATCCTAAATCCACTTGTTCCTGCTTATATATACATATATGTATATATGTGTTAAAATGTGTTTATTCTTTGATTATATAATTAAAGACATAAATGGAATAAATAGAATTATTGCAATACATTATATAGTATTTCTTAATAGTTTTTAGTTTTAATTCGGCATTTATTGTCCGAAAATTTATGTGTAAGAGCACAAAAACAATACCGTGAAGTTTTTTATGTAATATATATCAATTTCAAATGCTGAAAGAAAAGAAAGGGTACTGATGTCCAAATTTGTCTAAAACTGAAATTTAGTATTTGATTAAAATATAAGTTTTTTTTATAATTTTAATGCTGACATTCAATAATTTTTAATATTTCAACTTTTTTATTCTTCAGGATGGAACCACGCCTCTTATTCTTGCCGCAGCTGGTGGACATATTCATTGTGTATTAGAGTTGCTCGAACAAGGCGCAGAACTTAATTCGCGTCGCTCTACAGGCACCACGGCACTCTTTTTTGCTGCCCAGAGCGGGCATTTGGATGTGGTACGCATTTTGTTAAAGGCACGCGCTAAGGTTGATATCCCATCGTTAGATGGTGGCACGCCCCTCTTCGTTGCCGCCCAGGGCGGCCACGTGAAGATTATCAGAGAACTGTTGGATTGTGGTGCCGATGTGAATGCCTGTATGAAGGTATGTATGTTTTGCCTAATGCGCAAAGAGCATTTGTTATGTTAAATTGAAAAGTTAGCGAGTCATTCTTGAATTTTATTTTAATTTAAATTTCGGTTCTCCCTTAGTTTTTATGATTGAAAATTTGAGATATTGTTTTTCATTTACTGTTAACTTGGAGATCTAATGTCTTATATGTTTTTTTAGGATCGCGCTTCGGCAGCTTTTATAGCTGCTCAAAACGGACATCGGACTGTGCTCTCACTGTTGATTCTGGCCCATGCATCGATGGATATCAAACGTATCGATGGTGCCAGTCCACTATGGATAGCTGCTCAAATGGGGCATGATCACATTTGTAAGGTGTTGCTGCAAAATGGTGCCAATGTTGACACAGTGCGCTGTGATGGAGCCACGCCACTCTTTAAAGCCGCCCACAAGGGACACGCATCTGTGGTCACAGTGCTTCTTAAATATCGCCCGAATCTGGGAATCCTACCAAATGGTGAATCAGCCCTTCATGCGGCAGCAATGTTTGGACATATGACAGTCTGTAAACAGCTTGTAGCAGCAGGTAGCGATATTCTGCTCAAGAATCAAGATGGCTTAACCGCCATGCAATTGGCAAATCATGAAAATTATACCTCGATATGTGAATATCTGCGAGATCGGATGCGTGCGTTAATGGAGCACAATGTCATGGCCAAAATGAGAATATTAACGTAAAGTTGAATACTAAAGTAAGATGACCAAAATAGTTGCCCCATTCTAAGTACCAAGTATAGCACCATTTTTTGCATTATTTATTCCCTTTACTTAATTCACTCTATTATCTGCAAAAATTTCTGGAAAATTGAAATCAGAGCACACTATGAATAGTTTTCAATATATAAATTTCAAAATTTTTAGCGTAAATAGGCTATTTTGTAGATTTCCTTTAGAATAAGATATATAATTTGTTTTTTTTTTTAGTTATGATTTTGCATATTTTCAATATTCGACTTAACTGCATTATAATTTCCTCTACAAATTTTAAAGTTGTATATAATATTTATATAGTTTGAGCTCTGTGGCAAAAAGAGAAAAACTTGTAAAATTGCCATCAAAATATTTGTTGAAAATAAAAATTAAAGTTAGATTTCACGTCCAAATACACGCCCCAGCTCTGAGCAAAGGCTTCCCCCAAATTTATACTAAATAAATAAATATAATATAAATTATATCATCATATATAAATTTATATCTACATATATTTAAAATCTAAAACTTTTGAGCTTGTATTTAAAAATATGTGCAACTGCAAAATAACCAAATGTTAACATGGACTCTTTGTTGTACTTTGTATATAAATTTCAAAGTAATTGTTACCAAGTGTTTTTTGTTTTACGCCTGTATATCTTAAATGTGTGTGTCGCTGTATTTCTTAGGGTTTATTTTTATATAAATTAAATGGTAAATTATCTCATACTTTAAAAACGTTGACTTTAAATTATAAATTAAAGTGTATCAGAAAAGTTAAAACAAATATCAAGCGGTTAACATATAAGGTGTTACTATGTTGAAGCATATAAAACGGTAACACTATGTTAAAGTAACAAACTTTATTAACTTAACATACGGTTAACATACTGTGTTGTATAAAGCCTTCGTTAAGTTAGAGTTGAGAGCAAGACATATACTCAGCGTTTAGCGAAGACACAGTCTTGTTCAACCAGTCATTTATGTTTACCAAACCTTATTTAACATATTTTAATTTAAACAATAAACATCAAAATAAATAAAATGTAAGCTGTACAATAAAACAGACAAATATTCAAGAAGGCTGTAAGAAAATTTCTTAATCATATGTTCAGTTAAAGGAGCAGTTCAATTTACAATGCTTGATCAATATAGTTTGAGATACATAAACTGACTGACCGACTAGTTGTTGTCAGTTGTTCAAAAACGTAAATACTATTAGTAGCAATGTGTAAGCAATTTTGAACATTGCAAATTGTCACACAATAATTTATCCGTAGATATAATGAAAATTTGCCTCAACATGTTGCCAATACCAAAACAGCTTCAAACGGCTTCCAACGCTTTTAGTGTTTAGTTCGTTTTCTCACGTCGGTGTTCGCGGACGTGGAGTCCGTCTTCCTCCGATATATGTTACCTAATTGTTTTCTTTATGTGAGTGTGTGCTTTATGTATACATATGTATGTATGTATTCATGTGTAAGTTATACAGAAACAATAAGAGCAACAGAAACAAAAACAACAACAATGTAGCTTTACCTAGCGGCCAGCAGCAGACCAAATGGTATCAGCGAACTAAAAGCAGACAAATACAAAAGAAAAAAAAATAAATAAAATACGTTGTGAAACGTAACGTTTCGGTGGCAAGTGTTCTATACTGTGGCAGCCGAACGGCGGCGAAAATTCTTAAATAATAAAACCGGTTTGCGTTATGTGGTATGCAAGAGAGCCAGGGGATAAGTGAGAGAAGAAAGCTAAAGAGAGAAATCCAAGAAGAGTAAAAGAACTTGTGCAAAATTTACTGCAAGTCTGTCGATGGCGGGGAACTACAAGTTAATATACATATGTATATACATGCCCATATTTAGCAAGGTCCTTTGCTGTTCGTAAAACATACATACATGCATTCCACGTATAGCACAGGATACAGTGCAGATATATAAAGCTTTGTCACACTGTTCCCTGTTTAGGTGTCATTTTGATTTTGATATTTTGTAGTTCTGCATGTCAAGTTTTGTTTAATCTGTAGGGAAAGCGTTTACCATTACGTATGGGCGTAGTTGCAAGTACAAATTCCAGGCAGACTGGTCTTCGCCTCCCACTGTTCAGTTATCCTGTTTCGTTACCTTTCTTTAGTCGGTGCTATACAGTAATTCTACAAAACAGCTGAGTTTTTTCTGTCAAGCCCCTAGCAACAGAGCGCGAGGTAGCATTTTCAGCTGAGTGGCGAGAAGAGCGCAGACTCACACACAGACATATACACATAACAGCAAAAATCTGTATACATCGAAAAAAAAATGAAAATCAGATTTCAAACGCAAATTTCTAATTTAACATACATTTTACTACATTTTATTTTCTTCAAAACTATATTTTTTTAGAATTGTTTAACAATTCCATATATTTTATATTTAATTTTAAGTTTTTATACTCAAAAAATAGCACACGCAAAAGTCTGTATACTCCTTACTTTAACCTACATATAATGGATATTATATACTTTTTAGTAACTTGTGGGGTATACCCCTCTATGCAAAACTTCCTTAAGGTGTTTTGGCATCAAATTTACAAGTTTCATTGTTTCCTCTGATGTAATTTGCCCCATTCCTCCACTATTACCACCATGAGCGTTCTTTGAAGTAAATGCTCAATAGGATTGATCTCCGTAGGATATGTTCTCAACTGATTTTTGGCATTATAAAGCAGCTAAAGCTGCGTATTATGTGACGTATGCTTTGCGTCGTTGTGCCGCTGGCACCAAATTCACGTTTTAAGGCCCGATTTTTGGTATCTTTCAATTAAATTGATTTCCAAAAACCTTAATTCATAACTGATTCAAAAAATATTATGTTTTCCACGACACTTGCTGCCATACATCCCCACTTCAACCGTGTTTAACAATGCCGACTACATTTTCTTTGTTGGACGCTTATACTCTTTTCTTCCATACTAAAACTTTTTTTTTTGATTTTAATGATGCAGAACTTACTCCCGTCTGAGAATAGAAACATGATTCCAGAACTCAGGGGCTTTCAAATAAGCTTATTTGCAAATGATAGACGCCTTTGCCTATTGACTTCGGAAATCAGAGATTTTTTACGGGCGTCTCTGCTATGGTACCCATACTTTTTTATGACACGGCGGACCGTATCCACCAAACCCGTTTTGGAAAAACTATCTTCTGGGATTGGAGCTGCTCTTCATGGACTGTCATCCTGGAATTACGCAGAATAGACTTTATAACAGCGCTTTGTTCGAGCTCCGTTAATAACGGCGGCGGGAGATCGAGCCTTTGGCAAGATTCTGCCGGTAAAATTATAGTGATTTATTATTTTTTGGATGGAGGAGTGAGCTCCACCAATTGGGGTACCAATCTCTCTATAAGATTTGCCATCTAAAAATAGTTTTAAAATGATTTTTCGCTCCGCAATAGAAATTTCTGCTCCTTTCTTCTCCATGGTGTAAATCTTTATAATGTAATGCAAAAATGAAGATCAATTGTAAAAAACCCGTTGAAAAAAACCGTAATTAGCATCGGTGCCTTGAAGTCTGACTATAATCCCAAAAATTTCCATTCCACCGCAGGTAAAAGAACTGTATACAGACTTTTGCGTGTACCTATTTTTGTAGAGTTTACTTAAAATTAAATATAAAATATATGAAAAATTAGTTATAAATACATATAAATAGCTGAGAAAATTTATATTAATTTATAAACTAATTTTTATTATATTTTAATATTAATTTTAAGTTAAACCATACATATAAATAGTACTAAGCAACAATGTCACGTATACAGTCTTTTACCTGCGGTGGAATGGAAATTTTTGGGATTATAGTCAGACTTCAAGGCACCGATGCTAATTACGGTTTTTTTCAACGGGTTTTTTACAATTGATCTTCATTTTTGCATTACATTATAAAGATTTACACCATGGAGAAGAAAGGAGCAGAAATTTCTATTGCGGAGCGAAAAATCATTTTAAAACTATTTTTAGATGGCAAATCTTATAGAGAGATTCGTACCCCAATTGGTGGAGCTCACTCCTCCATCCAAAAAATAATAAATCACTATAATTTTACCGGCAGAATCTTGCCAAAGGCTCGATCTCCCGCCGCCGTTATTAACGGAGCTCGAACAAAGCGCTGTTATAAAGTCTATTCTGCGTAATTCCAGGATGACAGTCCATGAAGAGCAGCTCCAATCTCAGAGGATAGTTTTTCCAAAACGGGTTTGGTGGATACGGTCCGCCGTGTCATAAAAAAGTATGGGTACCATAGCAGAGACGCCCGTAAAAAATCTCTGATTTCCGAAGTCAATAGGCAAAAGCGTCTATCTTTTGCAAATAAGCTTATTTTAAAGCATCAAACTTCTGGAATCATGTTCTATTCTCAGACGGGAATAAGTTCTGTATATTTGGAATAAAAAAAAAGTTGTAGTATGGATGAAAAGAGTATCAGCGTCCAACAAAGAAAATGTAGACGGCATTGCTAAACACGATTGAAGTGGAATAATAGTGTGGGGGTGTATGGCAGCAAGTGATGCGGAAAACATAATAATACTGGTTTAGCATGCTTCATAATGTCAAAAATCAGCTGGGAACATATACTCCGGAGCTCAATCCTATTGAGCATTTAAAGGGTTTTCTCGAAAGAAATATCAGGAAGCACACAATTACTCCAAAGAATGCTCAAGGTGGTAATAGTAAAGGAATGGGGCAAAATTACACCAGAGGAAACAATGAATCTTGTAAATTCGATGCCAGAACACATTAAGGAAGTTTTGCATAGAGGGGGATACACCACAAGTTACTAAAAGGGATATAATATCCATTATATGTAGGTTAAAGTATAATGTATACAGACTTTTGCTTGTGCTATTTTTGGAGTATAAAAACTTAAAATTAAAATAAAATATATGGAATTGTTAAACTATTCTGAAAAACTATAGTATTAAAGAGAATAAAATGTAGTTATGTTTAAAAATTCATATAAATATCTGAGAAATTTGCGTTTGAAATTTGATTTTCATTTTTTTTTCGGTGTATAGAGATTTGTGCTGTGGTGTGTATGTATTTATGAATATTCTTGGATCGAGTATGGGATCACTGAATTGGCAATTATTTGAATTTAATTTTTATTTTAAAAATGTTATCTTTATTTGTTTTTGTCTTTTATTATTCCCTTGCATGAATGCTGTATTATTTTAGCGTTTCTAACGCAGATAGAAAGCTTTCTAAATAATATCTTTCGTAAATATTTCCAATCACAACAATTATAAGAAACTTGCCTGAACAGACCATTATATCAAATACCTGTAATATTATCCACTATATTAGATACCTGTAATAGAAATAATTAGGGTTCTCAATTTTAAATAATTAAATCGTTGTTCTTATTTTCCAGATTGCAAACAAAAACAAAAAAATAAGTGATAATAACAAAAAAAGGAAGAAATAAACTGAAAAAAAAACAATGAATGTAATGCGCAAGCTGCGCAGTGCTTCTTGCTCTGTCAATGCATCAGTCAACACCAGCTCAAGTTCTAGTAGCGCAAATGGACTTGGCACTAGCGATGATACAGAACGCGATACACGCATCCAAATGAGTCTGATTACACTGAAGAAACTCTTTAATGAGTATACTCATTCCAAAGTACCATTAAGCGAAAACGAACGGGATGGCAAACTTTATGAAATGCTTCCATTATTTTGCAAGGTTAAAATACATAATATAAATCAAACAAATTTATGATATAAATAACACTTTTACAAGAACTTACGAATATGTTTTTTAAAGGATTTATCGCAGTTTTAAAATCTATTGTCATAAATGATAACTGTTGTTTAACAAGATATTAAATTTGTAAAAGAGTGTTACTTATTTATTGCAACAGGTGTTCAGCAATTTCCCATCAAACGATATGAGTGAAAAATTCTGGGATGTCGTGGCTTTTTGTCAACAGGTTTCACGGTTGATGGTCAGTGAGATTAGGAAACGTGCGTCCAATCAAAGTACAGAGGCTGCCTCTATAGCAATTGTGAAATTTCTGGAGGTGGAAACAACAGAGGATACCAGCAGTGGTTGGCTGTTGTTAAGTACCTTGAATCTCCTGGCTAATGGGGATGTCTCTCTCATTCAGGTAAAGAAGAATCACTAAGATATTGAAACTAATAGAAAAAATTTATAATATAATGATGATTTAATGTAATGTAATGCATATGTGTATAAAATAATATATATGTTTATCAGTGTAATTCGATTAACTGCCTCCAGTCGATTTCATTTTATTTTGGATCCAATCTTAAAAAGTCTGTTAACGTTATTATTTTCATTGTAATTAAGCAATAAATGTAGAAAAATAGAATCAAACTTAAGGAAGCATCGTACCGATGCAACTAATCATCAAGCTAGCTAAGCGAATTTGTGCTTATTTATCAACGTGATACAACATAAAAGATAATATGAAGCCCCTGATAATAAATGAATAAGTGTGAATATAAAATTTTTATACTCGGTGCCCATTGGGTACCAAGAGTATATTGACTTTATGACAGCAGCAAATGTATGTAACACGCATAAGGAGGCGTGGTCGACCCCATGAAGTATATATATTCTGACTCAGGATCTATAGCCGAGTCGATTTGAGCATGTCCGTCTGTCCGTTTGAGCACACAGATCTCGGAGACTATAAAAGCTAGAGACTTCATTTTGCAAAGTGATTGTATTAGTTGCAGGCAGATAAAGTTTATTTTAGATTTTTGCCACGACCACCCCCCCACCCCCTCCAAAAATCGATGAAAACCATTTTCAAAACTCCACTGCTCCCGAACCCAGCCAAGCTACATGGCAAAGTAAGAATATGTTTGTCTGGACGTTGTGTGAAAATTTGGTACAGATCGGATAATAAACAAAATGCCGAAAATAATTTATTTTTCTTGAGTAACTTATTATTAACATATTTTTCCAGGTTATGACAGCTGCAGCCGTGCCGTCAACTTTGGTGAAATGTTTGTATTTATTTTTTGATTTGCCACGCGTTGAAGATGATGAGCCGCCAGCAAATTGCCCAAGTGTTAGCGACTTTAATGCCCATGAGCGCCGTACTTTATTGCAAAAAGTATTTGTACAGCTGTTAGTAAAACTGTGTTCATTTCCATATCCAGCCGAGGAATTGGCCCGCATGGATGATCTGACATTACTTTTCTCTGCAATCACTTCTCCCTGCCCAATGCAAAATATCGTATGGCGTAAGAATGCAGCTGAAATTCTAACCACAATCTCAAGACATGGTCTTACCGATGCTGTTGTCACCTATATACATTGTAAGTCTATTTTAAACCATTCCAGTATCCCTTAAAATCAGCCTTTGCATAGTGTAGTAATTATGACCAAGAATTTGTAACGCACACAAAAAATATAAAAGGTATTTGTAATCATGATGAGTTGATATAATGAGTTTTGCGCGAAAAAACTATACCCCTTAAGCTTGCAAGGACAAGGACATGAAATTTAATGTAACAAAGATAACTTTATTAATTTATTTTTCTCTCATATTAGCAAAGGGCTGCATGGCGCTTTGTGTGGACAACATGCAACGGTTAACATTTGGAAATCCATTAGAAATAGTCGAAATGTTTGTTACTGTATTCTGTTTCCTCAAAGATTCTAGTCAAGTTTCTCAGATTCTAATGGATGACTTTCGTGCCTCCCAGGGTTATGTATTTCTTAGTGATTTTTTGCTCAAGTAAGTGGAATTAAAAAATATTACTGTGTGGTTTTTAATATATTTTTCTTATAATTTCAATTATCAGATTCGATAATGTACGTAGTGAAACGTTGGAAATCCAAGCAACTATACGTAATCTTGTGCTTATGATCTCATCGCTATGCATGTGCGGCTTCTATGAGCTTCGTCCGCCGGCTGCTCAGTTCAGTACAGTTTTCAAACTTCAAAATTTCCAATTGCCGCAAGCAAGTTCACGTGAAACATGTGTAAGGAACGTCTATGCTTTTCAAGTACTTCAGACTGTATTTCTTAAGTCCACAACACCAGCCTTGTGCTGCAGCATTCTGGATGCTATCTCGCGTGTTTATCATTCTGAGAATGCAAATTACTTCATACTTGAGTCGGAGCATACGTTAAGCACTTTTGCGGACAGGATACATCAGAAGAGTTTCCAAATACAAGAAAAATTTTTCGATCTCTTGGAATTTATTGTATTTCAGTTGAATTTCGTGCCCTGCAAAGAGCTTATCAGTCTGTCCCTGCTTCTTAAACATAATCAATCGACATCGTGCAGCAACCTCTGCCTGAAGACTCTACTAAATATACTGCGGCACAATAATATTTTCAAAGATGTCTATCGAGAGGTGGGCATATTGGAGATCTTAGTTTCTTGTCTTAACCGATATTCTGATCATGTGCGTCGGATAACCGGTGGTGATGAATCGTTAATTTTGCAACCCACTTCAGAAATGGCTGAAGAGGATGCCCTGGGGAAACATGTCTTTGAGGCTCTAACGATACTACTGGGCGGTGGTGCATGCAATAACGCTCAGCTCTTTCGGGAAAATGGTGGTGCCAAGAGCCTTCAAGAGTTGGTCAAATTTAAGCATTGTAGAACACAAGCGTTGGGGATTGTTCGGGAGCTGATACTCTCTGCTGGTGGAGAAGATGATATGCTCTACATACTCTCTCTGATGCATAGCATAAATCCACATCAAGTGGAATTTAAAATACAAATACTAAACATGATATTGGGCTGCCTGAAAGATTCGCATCGTACACGTACTGTTTTCCGAAAAGTTGGCGGATTTGTTTATTTAATGAGTGTCTTTGTCTCACTGGATGGCAGCATGGCTCAATCACAGCTTGGAATTAATCAACAGGATCTCATTCTCTTATTGCAAATAGTCTGCCAAACGTTGGCCACTGCTATGCGCTTTGAGCCCGCGAATGCGAAATTCTTTCACCAGGAAATTTGCAGTACTTCGTTATGCGATACTTTACGCCTCTTAGGTTGCTTTGGAAGTGACACAACACTGCATGACTTCACTGGCTCGTATGATTCAAAGCAACAGGCGCTTCTTAAATACTACCATAATGTCTTCAGTGGCGATATATTGAGTTTAAGGTAAGACTTCAATAAGAATTTACTATTTCAATCAACAATTCCAATTATTTTCTATTACCACATCTTCCAGCTTTTCCGAAGATATACCGAAAAGTTTGTCATATATTTGTGTGGTATTTCGGTTGCTCTATAGTATTGCCTTGGATAACTTCGAACCGCCTAATTTGTGTGGAGTTATAACACTTTTAAGTGATCCCTCACCACATGGACGTTCTCCAAGCAAGGAGTTGTCGGTGCCAAGTCACCCAAGTGTTTTAAACCTCATACAACCAGTACCAGAGCCGCGTATAGTGCACCCTGGCATTGTATTGTGCATGCTGCAACTGTTGCCAGGAGTTCAACATGATGAGGCTCGCCTACATGCTATTCACCTACAAGTTTATATAAGTGAAATTATCAAATCTCTTGTACGCAGTGAACGAAATCAGCAGATTATGTGTGATTACGGGTTGGCTGAGCATTTGCTGAGGTTAACTCATAGGGCATTGGCAGAGGAGCAGCACCCCCTTCATGAACCCATGCAGTATATATTAGAACGTCTGGCGGCACAAGCACTGCAACCAACAGAACTTCGACAATTTTTGCGTCTGGGTGAACCTTTGTGTTGCGCTGATGTTGATCTTCAACAGCCCTATCGGAAGGGTGGTCCCGTGCCATTGACACGTATCAAGACGCTGGTTTCAATGACAACTCCAAGAGATTTTTGCGCTCATGGGTCGAGTATCTTACCACCATTTATTGAATTGGATATGTCTGCGGAAGGCTTTGGTTGTCTCTATTTGCCCTCCTTGGCACCACAAGCAACTGCCACAGCCGGTGGAACTATTGATGCAAATACAATAGGTGGTATCGGTGCAGGAGATCGCATATTTCCACCCCAAACTGGTCTTAGTTACTCTACTTGGTTTTGTGTCGAAAAGTTCTCGGATCCCAAGTTAGATCCCCATTGTGTACGTCTTCTCACATTAGTGCGTACTATTCACAATCCACGCGAAGAGAATCTCGCCTGTCTTTCTATCCTACTCTCGGCCAGAGACAAGGCAATTGTGGTTTCTACACAAGAGACCCTGGTTACGCCTAGAAAAAGTGAGTCTTTTATGATTTATATGGTTGCTTTTCTCGAATTTGTATGCCCTTGTATGAGAATTTTAAAGTTTACAATGCCCAAAACGCAGAGCTGCCCATTTGATTAACCTATCCCTCCATTTTCAAAATATCTTGTCGACACTTAGTGTTGATACTTCTTATTAGCTTACGCTATAATAAGCCAAAAAAAAACTCGAAGCTGATAAGTATATCACATAAACTGTACAATTAAAGCTTACAAGGTTTGCGTATTGTAAGATTTTATATCAAAACTTTTCGTTTAAGAATGTAACATTCAAAATATAGCTCTTATTTATCTTAAACTGTTCTTAGGTATTGGCGATTGGGAACCGGAGGGCTCTGACGATGGCATTGCACGTATTTGGTGCCCAGATCTGCTACATGAGGGTCAATGGCACAATTTAGTCGTGGTGCTTAATCGTGCTGTGTTAAAAAACTCTAGTTTGTCGCTTTATTTGGATGGAGTTCCAAAACATACGCAGAAGTTTCACTATATAGCAAACCATCCTGGAGCAAGTAGCACAAATCCCATGACATCGGCTACACAAATTATTGGATATATTGGTACACCGCCTATATGGCGTCGCTACTCCCGGTTATGCTGGAAACAGGGAGTTTCTCATTTGATAGAGGATGTTCTCACGCAGCAAACGGCTCAAACGATTTATCAACTTGGCCCACACTATATGGGCTCATTGCAAGCACCACAACTCGGTAAACAAACGGAGCCATTGCCTCCACTAGTACCCGAAGATCGTGTACTACTCGGACTAAATGCCAAGGCAGTCTCCAAGTTGACACTCGTAAAAATACGCAAGGTTTATAGTCGTGCTGATAACAAGAGCATTGCTAAGCAGCTTAATATGAATTCTCATGAGAATGCCACGCCCATTAAGTAAGAAACCTCTAAAATATATTTATATATTTATTTAATATACTTATATATCTTTAATAGAATATTACACAATTCGGCGGGTCACTTGGCTGGACCTGGACGTTCGTTGGGTGGCGTAGTTGTTGGATATTTGGGAGTACGCGTCTTTAGCCCTCATCCTGTTTCATCTATGATAGACACTGTGGGTGGGTGTAATGTTTTGTTAGGTATTATAGCCATGGCTCAGGATGTAGAATCGTTGTATGCAGGTGTTAAAGCTTTAACCTGTGTTGTGCGGAGCAATCGTTCAGCACAGGCGGAAATGGATCGTAAGCGATGCTATCAGACGCTAGGAATGTTCTATAAAAAAAAAAACATTTGCTTAATTCTCATATTCTTCATTTGACCTTTGGTCTTGTGGGAACAGTTAATAGTGGTCATGATATGTCTGCCATACCAAATGTGACCGCCTTTCAAGATTTGTTATGCGATTTGGAGATTTGGCATAATGCTCCCAATGGTCTGTTACGTTCATTGTTGGAACATCTTCTAGAGCTGGTCGTCGAGTCTAATGAGAAGAAGCAAAATGTAAAGATAATGCGAGATCTGCAGATGCTGGTGAAACTTTTACATATTATAACCGATATTCAGGATCAATCGACACGTGAAATACTCTTCAATTTGCTCGAGAGTCTACTAGGAGGTCAACCTCGGCACACAGATCTGCTCCTCTTTGGTCAATATGTTGCCGCCAAGTTGCCACGCATTCAAGATACAAACAGTGAACGTGCAGTTTTATTGTCCAATACGAGGCAGGCAGCAACAGAGGATCAGGATGGTGTTGCACAGAATATTTACTTAAGAAATCGTTGCCTTTCGCTGTTGTATGGTCTACTATTCACGCCTCGGAACACAGTCAACTATGTAATCTGCGATGATATTTCAAAAACTTTAGGATTAGATTGGCTACTGCTCTTCATGCAGCCTCAGGTGCACTTCACCACTGTTATTATTGCTATGCGAATTTTAGTTGTGGTTTGCGCCAATGAAAGTTTCCTTGCAAGGTTTCGTGACGCCACCCACAATGGGGGCTACTTGAGATTTACTGAAATGGTTTCGCAACGCAAAATGCTTGGCTTAGGCGCCCAACAGCTTAATCAACGCCCTAGTAATGGTACTGGAACCGTTATTGTAGCCACTCCCCAAAATACTATTCAACATTTGCCCACACAAATTGCCGGAGAGGTGCGAACGGCAGCATTGAATATACCCGGTAAGGAAGCTGAAATCTTAAAACCTTGATTTTTAACACTTGCATATTTTCTAGGTCCACAAATGCTTGAATGGCTAATGCAGCATCATTTGGATGTGCCGGAGTTGTATTTCCTTGTGACAGCATTAATAATGGGACAACCTGCCAAAGTGCTGACTACCGAGCATACGAAATTTGATTTGGATCGTGTGTGGTCCTTTCTCTGGGGCGCTCCCATTTCAGCCAATACGCAACTTCCGAAGTTAAACGTCTGTCCTGAAGGCGTATGTGTGCTTCTTGCAATGGTGCGAGCAATTGTCCATGGTAGTGAATGTGCTAGCTGGTTACACAGTCATCCAGAGACAATCATTCAGTTGCTTTTTAGTTTGTACCAAAATCTCAATGACTTTACGCCTGTAATGATGACGGGGGATGTGATTACCTCACTGGTTGCAGTGCTCTTTCCACAAGTTGCGCAAGTAGCCAATTCTGAGCAGAATAGTGGGATCTCTACGCCCACAAACGGAACTGGCGCTAGCTTCATATTGCCGACGTCCCAAACGTTTTACACAACGGCAACTAATCAGACCAAATTAACGGCACATCCGGTCCGAAAATACATTATTGACTTTCTTCGAGTAATTGTGGTAGACTCTTTGGTACTAAATATGCATGGTAAAATGACACCCGTCGTAGACATTGTTCTGGATGCGGCTCCAGAGAATGCAGAGTTGTCTTTGCAGGTGCAATATCAAACGCTAATTATAATTGCACTCATGGATCATCTCTTGGCTGCAGATGTGCTTGTGGGTGACCAAGCCGCGCTTCCACTGGTTCCAATTCTCCAGAGTCATACACAGCACATTGCTCCGAATGTATTTTACCTAACGGCGCGTATTGTTGACAAGCTGTGGCAGGGCTGTCTCACTCGAAATCCTCATGATATATTTGATTTTGTTATCAAATTGATTGCACAAGCTAAGCGTAGATCTTCATCTTTGTCATTGGAGCAACTATATCACTCACTAAATCGTAGTATTCTCTTCCTACTCTCACGTCCCACCGACGACTCCATTGCGGAGCAGATGAGCGTTCTCGAAACGCTGCACAAGGTCATTCAACATCGTCTACTCATCTTTGGTGCAGGCAATCATGAGCTCGAATTCATTGGCTGCCTCACCTATTGTTTACTCCAGCTCGCGGCCGATATGAAAATCATTCTGGAGCCATCTACAAGTCGCAATACAACATGGCACGTAAATCCACAAACGGAAACGACTGAACCAAAAGATGAAGATCTCAATCAGTTGCAAGTGAGTATAATAAACATTACTTTAATCGATTTAACTAAATATCTTTATTCAAACAGGGTCGAAATCTGATTGTTGGTGCCGCCTTTCGCGTTTGGGAAGAGCTATACGTTTGCAAAAAACCTGCAATTGAGGAGGTATTCAAAATCTCGCTAAGCCCACCGCCGTTCAATTCGAAGGCGCCAGATTTGCAAACAACTCGCGAACAAGTTATGGAATTGGCTTCCAAACTATGGTTCAATTATGTGGATGCCGAGCGAAAAGCTTTGTATCGTGTACCTTGGGAACTGCACAATCAAATTCAATCAAAAATACAGAAAGTAACCGGTGGATTGACTCGTCTTGCCAGCCGTAGCAAGGTAAAGAAAGACGAACTGGTACGCACCAGATCAAATATAAGTCGAGAATCGGCATACGAGTCTACAGGAATACATGTGCAATTAATTAAGGATCTGCTCGAACTGCGCAGTAAACAGTATTATCAAATGTTGCAGCATACACAACGTTATGTTTATCAAGACTGGGTACAATCCGAAACGGAGCTCACGCGAGAACGTGGTCTGTGGGGTCCTACAGGGTGTTGTACTTTGGACAAGTGGATACTAGACACAACAGAGGGACCACATCGTATGCGAAAAAAGACGATGCGCAACGATCTCTTCTATCTACATTATCCATATCGGCCAGAACTCGAGCTAGCAGATAATCGACAGCTTAAGTACAAAATTGCGTCCAGTTTGGATAGCAAGATTTACTTTCAGCATGGACAGCAACAGCCTCGTATTCTTGCAGAAGCAGAGCATCATGTGATGCAGCCGCAATCTTCGCTCGAAGTGGCTACTATGCATCGCTTGGAAGCAAGCAATAATTCAACGCCAATCTCACCAATTGCTGTGTCGCCCAAATTCTTGTCACACGGTCATGCTCCACAAGAATCGATGGAGGGCAATGCACCTGAAGATGATGAAGAAGATGAAGACACTTCAATGACCAGTGACAACGAGACATTCTTACGATTGCTCGAAGAGCAAGAAAAAATTAGTTTTATGTTCCGCTGTGCTCGTGTTCAAGGTCTCGATACTTTTGAGGGTCTTCTTTTGTTTGGTAAGGAACATTGTTACATTGTTGATGGCTTTACTCTTTTAAAGAATCGTGAAATACGAGACATTGACACATTGCCTCCTGGTGCTTATGAGCCAATAATACCCAATTCTGGTGGCCAAACGACTACAAGTACATCACGTGCAGTTAACCATAAATTAAGACAATTCTCAAAGTTTGCTTATGAGGATATACGAGAAGTACACAAGCGACGGTACTTATTGCAACCCATTGCCCTAGAAGTTTTCTCCGAAGATGGACGGAACTATTTGCTAAGTTTTCAACGAAAGGTGCGAAACAAGGTGAATCAACGTTTCTTGGCCCTGGCGACAGCTTTAAATGATAATGCCCAACAATCGGTGGCAGGACAAAAGCGAACGGCAAATGTAGAGCAGACATCAGGTCTCTTCAGCGGGCTGATTGGTGAAACATCAGTGACACAGCGTTGGGTACGTGGCGAAATCTCAAATTTTCAATATTTGATGCATTTGAATACGTTGGCTGGTCGCAGTTACAACGATCTTATGCAATATCCTGTCTTTCCTTGGATACTTGCTGATTATGAATCCGAGGAATTAGATTTTACTAATCCGAACACTTTTCGCGACTTCTCACGTCCAATGGGAGCACAGTCAGAAGAACGTTTGGAGCAGTTCCAAAAACGTTTTAAGGAATGGGATGATCCACATGGCGAGACGCCACCGTATCATTATGGCACACATTATAGCTCCGCCATGATTGTATGCTCGTATCTGGTGCGATTGGAGCCCTTTTCACAGCCTTTTTTAAAATTGCAAGGTGGACATTTTGATCTTGCTGACCGAATGTTTCATAGTATCAAAGAAGCATGGCTCTCAGCCTCAAAACTTAATATGGCAGATGTTAAGGAACTAATACCCGAGTTTTTCTATCTACCTGAATTCTTGAGCAACTTCAACAATTTTGATCTAGGTACCAAGCAAAATGGAGAAACTCTGAATCATGT
Source organism: Zaprionus obscuricornis (assembly GCA_037044475.1). Lineage (NCBI taxonomy): Eukaryota > Metazoa > Arthropoda > Insecta > Diptera > Drosophilidae > Zaprionus > Zaprionus obscuricornis. The sequence continues at coordinate 28,976 of JBAMBR010001353.1, forward strand.
GATATTGCCACCATGGGCCAAACAGGATCCATGGGAATTTATTCGATTGCATCGTAGTGCGCTTGAGTGCGAATATGTTAGCCAACATTTGCATTTGGTAAGGCTTTATTAATTTCATAAATAATTAACATATCACTTAACTAACATTTTTCGTTTAAGTGGATCGATTTGATATTTGGCTGCAAACAGCAAGGACCTCCAGCTGTGGATGCTGTTAATGTGTTTCATCATCTCTTTTACGAGGGTAACGTAGACATTTACAAGTAAGATGCGATATTTCCAATATTGAGATTCAATATAGATGCTTTCAATATATATTAACTATATTATTATATTCTTTCAGCATCGATGATCCGCTTAAGAAAAATGCAACAATTGGATTTATTAATAATTTTGGCCAGATACCAAAACAATTGTTTAAAAAGGCGCATCCTGCTAAGAAGACGATGAATACTCGTCATTCAGCATTAATTGATCCTACCTGTTTAATACAAGGAAACAGTGCAATGCTGCAAACAGATCGTTTATTTTTTCACAATCTAGATAATCTAAAGCCAAGTTTACAACCTATTAAAGAGCTCAAGGGACCAGTAGGACAAATTTTACAACCAGATAAAATCGTTTTTGCTGTGGAACAGAACAAAGTGATGATGCCACCATCGTATAGTAAATATATTGCTTGGGGATTTGCTGATCATTCGTTGCGTATTGGACTTTACGACACTGATCGAGCTTTGTTTGTATCCGAGGCGGCGGCTCATAATTCTGGAGAGATCTTAACTTGTGCTTGCCCGAATGCGAAAACGATCATTACTGCTGGTACAAGTTCTGTAGTGACAATTTGGAAATTTGATGCAAATTGTAAAAGCCTCAGTGTACGCCATTCCTTGCACGGACATACTGATGCGGTGACCTGTCTGGTTGCGAGTGTAGCATACAATGTCATTGTCTCCGGTTCACGGGATGGAACCGCAATAGTCTGGGATATGTCACGTTTCACATTCGTGCGTCAGTTACGAGGACATGTAGGCGTTGTGCCCGCAGTGGCCATTAATGAGTTAACCGGAGAAATCGCCACTTGCTCGGCTACTTGGTTACATGTCTGGTCTATCAATGGCGATGCTCTGGGCATGGTTAATACGAGTGTCGGAAGTGCTGATCGTATGCAACAAATACTTTGTGTTGCGTTCTCTCAAGTACGCGAATGGGATGAACAGAATGTTGTCATGACGGGTTCCACTGATGGTGTTGTAAGAGTAAGTAGCAATCTTTTATAGTTTCATAATAACTTTTCTTCCCATCTGAAGATGTGGTCATTGGAGCACACTCAAGTACCGATTGAACAAAAGCTTAAGCGAGTTTTCGAGGTAAGCTTTCAGGACAAACTAGGAGAACATGTTGATACAGAGAATACAGAGAGCAAAATGAGTTTATTCAAACATATAAAGAGTGTTTCGCAACCGTCAACTAAAGAAGGTAATATTTAGCTTACTTTATCTGCTTACGAAATTACTTTTACTTTTAATCTAATTGTAGAAATCGTTAAAACTGCCTCAGAGAGTAGTATTTCGGAGGATTCACATCATAGTAACGACTCTAGTAGACCAGTTGAACCTGTTACTAAACCTGACCTACGGAAGAATTCATTAATGAGCGTCAAATCGTTTCATGAAATAAAATCGGTAACAGATGAGACAACTGAAGGCAGCTCTGAAGAGAACACAAACGAAGCTGAAACAAGTAAGAAAGCTATAGTCGAGTATGCTCGACTATATAATACTCGGTGCCCAACTCTTTCCAAGTGTGAAAAAGAAAAAAACACTAAGTTAATGTTGCCGTCGTGTATGGGGTGAGAACAGTAGGCAAGCGTATGCTATTGAGAATCGTCTCAAATTTTGGTATTTGAAATGTGTATAACTTCCATGTTAATAATCCGATCTGTACCAAATTCGAGTATGCTCGACTATATAATACTCAGTGCCCAACTCTTTACAAGTGTGAAAAAGAAAAAACACTAAGTTAATGTTGCCGTCGTGTATGGGGTAAGAACAGTAGGCAAGCGTACGCTATAGAGACGCGTCTCAAATTTTGGTATTTGAAATGTATATAACTTCCATGTTAATAATCCGATCTGTACTTTTTTTACACAACGTCCAGACAAACATATTCTAACTATGTACCAAAATTCAGTCGTGTGGCTTGACTGGGTGTAGGTGAAGTGGTGTGTTCAAAATGGTTTTCATCGATTTGTGGAGGCGGTGGGGGCGTGGCAAAAATCCAAAATAAACTTGATCTGCCTGCAAATACTACAAGCACTTTGCAAAAAATACCAAAAAATGAAGTCTCTAGCTCTTATAGTCTCTGAGATCTGTGTGTTCATACGGACGTACAGACGGACATGGTCCAATCGACTCGGCTGTTGATCCTGAGTCAGAATATATATACTTTATGGGGTCGGCCACGCCTCCATACATACATTTGCTGCTGTGACTGATCCAATATACTCTTGGTACCCAATGGGCACCGAGTATAAAAACCAAATTCTACCACAATATGTATGTGTATATATTTATAAATGTATAATTGTGTTTTCTTTTCAGAAGAATACTGTATTCGTCCTAGTAAATCTGACACTAGTTTGACCGATGGGTTTGTTTTGCTAGACAATGAAAGATATCGAACTGAACAAACACTTAGAAAAGGTACGCGTTTTTTTTATTATTTTAATTTTTAAATTTTACTTTTATTGTAATGAAAATAACTTGAACTAAATTGTAAATTGTAGTTTGTTTCTGAAGAATATCACCAATTTTGGCGGTGCATATATGATTAACCTAAGTGTTTGGGCTAGTAAAATTTAAATTTTGTTCAAATGGATTTTGGATTTTGATGTAGCGCTCAAATTGGTCTGTACGGATCAAGATTATAAGGAATTTTGCAATTCCTAACTTTTTTCCACATCTTCGGTAAACACCCTAGTCTTAGAACTGAATTAGATAATACAAGAAAAAACAATACAGCTTTGCACGACTTCGCCTGGAGCTTTTCTAGTTTTAAGATTCTTAATGTGACCTTGCACTTCCTCTATTGTAATAGGTGCGACTGGAGACAAGAATATCCAGCGTCTGTTGAACACTTCTTTGGGTGTCAGCTGAGCAACTGTTAAAGGGTTGGAATCTGTCCTCAAGATCTTCAGCAAAAGCCTTAGCTCTTTCTTTAGGGGATCCGTTGTTTGTATTTTTTAGCTAGAGTTCAAAGAGAATGTTTTGTGCTTGAGCAATCTGAAACATTTGATAGAAAAGGATCATTTTCAATCTGCCTATGCAATGCCAGGAGTTTTTTTTAACTATATTAGATATTATTTGTTATAAACTATACACCACAGGGTCACAAGTGCGACAGTGCTGCCTTCTGAGTCTTCTTTTAATTAGGAGTAAAGTATCAGTGGCAGAGGGGAGGCTGATTAAAAATCTGACGCATCTATGGATTAAAAATCTTTATTTTTTTTAATTTTCACAAATAGTCAATATATATAAACATATCGGATCTAATTTTAACTAATTTTATTCTTAATTTTTTTCAGGATTCAAGTGGCAACGTCAATTAATATTTAGATCTAAGCTAACTATGCATACGGCTTACGATCGAAAAGATAATGCAGAACCGGCTAGTATAACAGCGCTAACAGTATCAAAAGATCACAAAATTCTATATGTCGGTTAGTAAAAGTATCTATTTTATTTTACACTATAAATGTTATTATTTCATACTATCCATTAATAGGCGATGCTCGCGGACGGATTTTCTCCTGGAGCGTAACAGAGCAGCCAGGACGTGGTGTAGCCGATCACTGGCAGAAAGATGAGGGAGCAGATCAGTGTGTGAAATGTCACGTCAAGTAAGTTAAATCGTTATAATTTAACCTAAACTTTACACTTGTTTATTCTATGTTTTCAATATCATTTTCAGATTCACTCTTTATGAGCGAAAACATCATTGTCGCAATTGTGGCCAAGTCTTTTGTAATAAGTGTAGTCGATACGAATCAGAGATATCGCGCCTGCGCATCATAAAACCGGTTAGAGTTTGTCAAGCTTGCTATAGTCAGCTTCGCTCGAATTCCCTGGATAATCAATAGCGCAATTTGTACCTATAAATAAGTAATTAACGAATTGTGTTATAACTTTAATTACACTATTTTTTAAAAAATAACCTCAATTGTAACTTGTAAAAGTGCATTCATTGATAAAATATTTATTGTATTTATATATTTATTATTTATATTATTTATTTATATTACTTTTAAAGAAAACCTTTAGTTGATTTTAAGTTCTTCTTATCGAACCGTGTCGCGATATTATACTTATCTTAATTTAAATTTATAAAATAGATCTATGTTTGAAGAGGGAATACTGTTTATACGCCACAATCAATGACAATTTTATAGTACTTTAACATGAATAATATTATATAATATGTATAATCCCATTTAACTTGAGTAGGCGCATATATATGACTACCGCACAAAATAGAAAAACGAAAACATGCGTATTAATCGAACAAAAAATATATACATACATATGTATTGCAACTTAAATATATGTAGATGAAAGGGAATATATTAATGATACAAATTATGCACATACACTCCGTAACACAAATCTGCGTACACACAAAAAAAAAAAAAACAACTTCAAATCAAACTTCAAACCCAAATTTTTCAGTTATTTAGACGTATTTTTAATTATTTTTTTGTTTAACACTTAAATATACTTTTTATTTAATTTTAAGTTTAACTCTATAAAAATATGTTCACGCAAAAGTCTGCGTACCTGACTTTAACATACATATAATGGATATTATAATTTTGCAACAACTTGTGGATACCCCCTCTATAAGTTTAATTGTTTCTGCAGTCGTAATATTGTCACATTTCTCCACTACGACCTCCTTTAGCATTATTTGAAGTAATTGAGTTCTTCCGGATCTTTCTTTCGAGAAATGATCAATAGAATTGAGCTCCGGAGGAGCTGTAAAGCTCTGGAGCATAAGTTCCCAGCTGATTTATGACATTAGAAAGGATACAAAGCTTTGATGTGACGTATGCTTTGGGTCGTTGTGCCACTGGGACCAAAATTAACGTTTTATTGCCCAATTTCCTTTAAATTAATTTCTAAACTGTTTATATAGACGCCTTGATTCATAATTGATTCAATTAATTCCCACGCCACTTGCTGACATATGCAACACACCATCATGCCACGTCACAGTGCTGACTTCATTTTCTTTGTTGGACGCTTCTACTCGTTTCTTTCACACTACAACTTTTTCCTTGATTTGAAAGATGCAGAATTTACTTTCGTCTGAGAATAGAACTTGATTCTAGAAGTCTGGGGTTTAAAATAAGCTTATTTGCAAAAGATAGACAATTTTGTTTATTCACTTCGGCAATCAGAGGTTTTTTACGGGCGACTCTGCTACTTTTTTATAACACGGCGTACCGTAACCTCCGAAACCGTTTTGAAAAAAACTACCCTCTGGGTCATCCTGGGATTATGTCGAATAGGCTTAATAACAGCACTGTGTTCGAACCGTTAGCAACGATGGGCTTCCAGATCGAGCTTTTGACAAGATACTCCCGGTAAAATTATAGTAATTTATTATTTTTTCGATGGAGGAGTTAGCTCCACCATTTAGGGATTTTCTATATAAAAATAGTTCAAAAATGTTTTCTTACTCCTCAACAGAAATTTCTGTGCCTTTGATCACCATGCTGCCATTCTTTATAATGTGATGCAAAAATGAAGATTTATAGTAAAATTTTAGTTATTTCTTTGTTTAGTTATTTATATGTATTTTTCATTAATTTTTTAAACATAACTTCATTTTATTCTATTTAATATTATATTTTTTCAATATATTTTATATTTATTTTAAGTTTAACTCAACAAAAATATGTACAAGCAAAAGTCTGCGTGCAGTTCGTTAAAGTTGGATGGAATGGAAAATGTTATAGTTAGAATTCCAGGCGCCGATGCTAATTACGTTGCCTAGGCAATGGGTTTGTTTTACACTAGATTTTAATTTTTTTTTTTTTTATTTTCGCCGGAATCATTCAGTTCCTTCTGAACATAAACGGACGTTTAACATTTGGGAGGGGAGTATGGTACAGAGTTTAATAATTTACATTTATTTATTATAGATGAGATCGGTGGGGTGAATTCGTTTCAGTCGACGGAGGGGGTCTTCATTTCTGCATCACATTATAAAGACTTAAAGAGAACAAAGGCGCAGAAATTTCTCTTGTGGAGCGAAAAATCATTTAAAAACTATTATTTAAAGCCTGAGAGTTCTGGAATCCATCTCAGACGGGAGTAAGTTCTGGATCATTGGAATCAAAGAAAAAGTTTTACTATGAAAGAAAAGAGTCGAAGCGTCCAACAAAGAAATTGTAGTCGGCATTGTTCAACACGGTTGAAGTTGTATAATAGTGTGGGGTTGTATAGCTCCAAGTGACGTGGGAAACATAATTTTTTTAATCAGTTATGAATCAGGGTATCTATATAAACATTTTTGATATCAATTTAATGGAAACAGCCGAAAAATCGGTCCTTAAAACTTGAATTTTGGTGCCTGCGGCACAACGATCAAAAGCATACATTGAAATATTGAAAGGGGTATAGTATCCATTATATGTAGGTTAAAGTAAGGTGTACGCAGACTTTTTTCCGTGTACATATTTTTTTAGAGTTAAAATTAAAATTAAATATAAAATATATCGAATTGTTAAACAATATAATATAATATTAAAAAAAATAAAATGTAGTTAAGTTTAAAAAAAATTAGTTAAAAATAAATGTAAATAATTGAGAAATTACTTTTTTCCAAAAAAAAAAATTAAAATAAAATTTCAAACGTATATTAAATATGTTTCCGGATTTTTTTCTTAGAGAAGTTTCCATAAATGCCCAATAGGATTGAGATCTGGACTCTGAAGCGGTGTTCGAAGCTTATTTTAACAGTATAGAGCAACCTAAGTTCACGTTGAAGGCCTTATTTTTCAGCACACTGTATTAAATTGTTATCCAAAATGTTTATGTAAGCACCTTGATCCTTAACGGAATCAATAAAAATTATGTTTCCTACGCCACTTGCTGCCATACACCCCACACCATTCTGCCTCTTCAACCGTGTTTAACAGTGCTGACTAAATTTTCCTTATTGAACGTATCTCCGCTTTTCGTTCATACCAAAACTTTTCCTTTGATTGAATAGAACTTGATTCCAGAAGTTTGGGGCTTTAAAATAAGCTTAGTTGCACCAATGTCTCTATAAAATTTTTCATCTAAAAATAGTTTTAAAATGATTTTGCGCTCCACAAAAGAAGTTTCTGCGCGTTTGTTATCCATGGTGTAAATCTTAATAATATGATGCAAAAATAAAGATCTATTTTAAAAAATCCGTTGCCCATGCAACATAATTAGACTTTTGCGTGTACATATGTATATTTGTAGACTTAAACTTAAAATTAAACATAAAAAAAAATATAAAAATAAATATTGAATTGTTAAACAATTCTAAAAAATATATTATTAAAGAGAATAAAATTTAGCTGTTTAAAAAAAATAGTTAAAAATACATATAAATAGCTGAAAAACTTGCATTTGCAATTTTACTTTAATTTTTGTTTCGGTGTACGCAGATTTGTGCTGTCGAGTGTATGTACATATACACATGAAGGAGTGGAGGGGGTGGGGGGAGGGGTTAATTCTCCGATAGATTATAGTTCATTGCTTTTAGCCAAAATTCGGTTGTGTACTTTCAAATGAAATGGTAAACTTTCTTTTTTAATGAAGTCAGTTTAATTTTTCTTTTTTACGAAACATCAATTTTGATCAATTTATAAAACAAATTATGAAATTATTTTATTCATTATACTGACTTTGATTAAAAAAAAACTTGAATGACTGTTACCGTTTCTATGATTGGCAATCTCTATCAAATTTGGTCCAAATTTGATTCTATAGCATATTACCGCAGCAAGAATTGGATAACAAATTTAACAATGACTTTAATCTACTGCTTTTTTAAGCTATTCGCTTTTAAGATAAGTGTAGTAATGACTAACACCAACGACTCCTAACTTGTGCAAAGTGTGTGAATGGAATGAACTCTATAACTCAAGAGAAATATTGTTTATACCAGTGTATTTCGTAGTATACGTTCTTTTTCAAAATTCATTTTGAATGACTGCACAGCGCAGACTCAGTATAATATCAACCCAATAGTGGTGAGTTTAGTATTTTGCAGAGGGCGTGGTCTAACAAAACAGGACAAAATAGAAGTGTGGCGGAGAACATTTTTAGTAAAACCGAGTCATAGAAAAAATTCGACTTCTTGAAACCGAAAAATAACATGAGAGTGTTTATGTGAGTAGTGGGACAGTTAACGTTAAAGTACAAGTTGTATACTCTATACATATGTATGTATGTACATACATACATATACTATTGTTTACTATCATGTGCAACATTTGACTTTGCGTTCTCACCGGAATAGCAGAAAAGATGCGCCATTGGAAAAGATGCATTGGACTGGTCGTCCCAATCTCATATATCCAATTATTCCAAATTTAACCAAAAAAAGGAAATCGGTATGTCTATGGATTTCTACTCTTTCAAAGTTCACGATTCCACCACCAAAACTTATTCATTGTTAAGATTATGTCCGCTAAGTCTCTTTATGCCTTCTATTTGTACATACATATGTATACGTAGATAAGTGGGCATGTGCATGCAACAAATGTACAATGTCATAGAAGTCACTTCAATTTAGTTGAGAGTCAGTAAATCAACCCCTATCCACATACCAACATCAAGCAACCAGTGCCTGACGAGGAAAACGCCATTGCTAATTTCTCAACGTACACGTAACAATGAACACACACACACGTACAATTTGCTTGCATACTTTAACTCTTCATGTTTGTACATACATATATATTCATACAGATACAAACATAAACATATGTGAATGTATATATGTACATATGTATATTATATACAAAAAAACTTAAAATAACGTTTCAAACGCAAAATTTTCAGCTATGTATATGTATTTTTAACTATTTTTTTTTTAAACATACATTTTATACTCTTTAATATTATATTTATTTTCAGAATTGTTTAACAATTCAATATATTTTATATTTAATTTTATGTTTTTATACTCCAAAATGTTTACACGCAAAAGTCTGCGTACACCTAACTTTAACCCAGTTATAAAGGATATTATATCCTTTTTAGGAATTTGTAGGGTATCCCCCTCTGAAAAACTTATGTGAGGCGTTTTGGCATCGAATTTACAAGTTTCAATTGTTTCCAAAATTCACGTTTTAAGGACCGATTTTTCGGCTCTTTCCATTAAATTGATTTCCAAAATGCTTATATAAATTACTCATAACTTATAAATACTCATAACTGATTAAAAAAAAATTATGTTTCCCAAGCCACTTACTGCCATACACCTCCACGCTTCATCCATGTTCAACAATGCCACTTCAACCTACCACATTTTCTTTGTTGGACGTTTCTCCGCTTTCCCTCCCTATCAAAACTTTTCCTTTGATACCCAAGACGCAGAATTCACTCTCGTCTGAGAATAGAACATGATTCCGGAAGTCTGGGGCTTTAAAATATAGACGCTTTTGTCTATTGACTTCGGAAATCAGAGATTTTTTTTCGGGCGACTCTGCTATGGTACCCATACTTTTTTATAAGACGGCGTACCATAACCTCCGAAACCGTTTTGGAAAAACTATCCTATGAGTTTTTAGCTGTGCTTTATCGATTGTCATCCTGGGATTATATTGAATATACTTAATAACGGCGGGCGGTTAGATCGAGCCTTTGGCAAGCTCCTGCCGGTGAAGTTATGATGATATATTATTTTTTGGATGGAGGAGTGCGCTCACTAATTGGGGTGCCAATCTCTCTATAAGATTTGCCATCTAAAAATAGTTTTAACATGATTTTTCACCCCGCCATAGAAAGTTCTGCTCTTTTCTTCTTCATGGTGTAAATCTTTATAATGTAATGCAAAAATGAAGATCAATTGTAAAAAACACGTAATTAGCATCGGCGCCTTGAAGTCTGACTATAATCCCAAAAATGTGCATTCCACCGCAGGTAAAAGAACTGTATACAGACTTTTGCGTGTACCTGCTAAGTGTATCACTTTGTGGCACCAGCAAATGTATGTAACGCCTATAAAGAGGCGTGGCCCGTAAAGTTTATATATTTTTGATCAGGATCAATAGCTGTATCGAATGTATTCAGATCAAGTTTGTTTTGGATTTTTGCTACGCCGCCATCCCCTCCAGAAAACGAGTAAAGCCATATAAAGCTGTGATCCGAATCGGATGGAAGTTATGCAACTTTGAAGTCTTTGGGTACTGGGTATCATCTTAAATGGGCTTAAAAATAACAGAAAAATACAACTTCATCGTGTTTCAAGACAGACATTAATACTATCGTCTAAAATGACTACTTTTATACGTTACAAAGTTATGGACAAATTAATATACCCGTTTAAAAAGATGAGGTAAAAGGAGTCAACGCAATGTTTTTGGGACAGAGACACGCAACCGATAGACTGAGAGAGAGAAAGATAAGAGAGATAGAGAGCCCAATATCATTACCTGTATTAAGATGAAGTCGAGAAATGCAACGTAGAAACCAACAACGGTGAGGACGAGAACAACATCGTTCCGGAGCTAGCTTTTCATCATTCTTGACATTTTGTGGTGAATTGTCGAAAGCCACAGGATACGTCGCAATGTGCGACGCACATTAGCAGTATCTATGTAAGAGGCAAAGAAAAAATGAATCAAAAATGGTGAACGGCAGAAAATACCCTCATTTGCTGTAATCCCATCGGGCGGCAGGCGCACTGAAAAAGGGCGTTTTCCGGTTGGCTACCCGCCTTTTCTATCCTGTCATCTCCTCGGCAGAACTAGTCCCCGTTTCCACACACCACCGCACCCCCTCCACTTTGCTTCCCACTCAGAAGGGATGAAATGTAACATTTTGTAGCTTTTCGTAAATTTTCGACTTTTTCGTCGACGTTTTGGTTTTTTGTTGCCGTCGTCGCAGTCGCCGTCGTTTTTCGCATCGTACTTCACTTTGGCATTTCCACAATATCCTCCTTCATTTTCCAATTTATGTTCAATTTACTCTGCCGTTCTGCTACTGTATTTGTGGCTTTGTTCGTCCTACAAAAGGAGAGTAGAGGTTAAGGATGAGGTGGGGTGTGGTACTTGGGCTGTCTTTGGCTTTGCTCTGCGTTATGTCAAATTGACTGCAAGAAGGACCTCTTTTTTGGCAGCTTCACTTTCGTAATTGGTGGTCGTCTCTGCTTAGGCTTCTGGTTCTGCAAAAGTTTCTGACTGCGGCATTCGCCATTCACAGTTGGCCAGTCAACCTCGCAGCTGCATCATCATGCGCCGTTCTCTGCATCGGTAAATGGAACCAGTAAAAATTACGCGTACGTTTCAATAATAAAAAATAAATATATTCTAAATTGTGTGTACATTAACTTTAAATAAATTCGTCAAATTCAAAGTACAATAACAGTATAATAAATAGTTCGGACAAATACGAAAGCACGCTGGATACTCTTGGATTTAAATTTTTCCATCAGCGGAAAATGGGCACAGGTAACATTAAAATCAGCTAAGCTTGTAAAAAATCCGACGGAATTTTATGTTAAGAAATTAATGAAGTTGAAGTTGGAAAATTTCAAAAGGTGGAGTCATTTAGGCATGTCTGTGAGTCATGAACAATTTTATTGGTTTCAACTGATTAAATACAAAATAAAATATGTAAACATTTGTAGTTCTTGATCAGAATTGACGCTGGATCCAAAGGCGCAAGCTGTCATAGAAGCCGAATTGAAAATTCGTTTTTATATGACGGTAGGATATTTTCAGCCCTCCGATAAAACTTTGATTTCTCAATTAAAACCGATAATTAGTTATTTTACAACAATATATGTATTCTGTTTCACAAGGTTTACAACTAAATAGAACAACAAAAAATAACTTTGAGATCGTCTTGTAATTATACATAACCTCTATTTTTCACAAAATCTACAGTATATCTATGCCAAGTATCAAGTCCGAGCTTCATAACTGAAAGGACAGAATTGAATCGGAAAGTGAACTTTTTGAGTTTTTGAAGTTTCAAGCTTTGTCTTTAAGGAATTAAGGACATAATACCATCAGCACACCAAAGAAAAGTTTACTTTCTTGTTTATTTTTAATATTGAATTGTGGTCTTGCATTTTGATTAGATGCCTGAACAAGATTGATCGGTTTGAGAAATAATTTGATACTAACTTTATTATTCTTTGTTCTTTTTATATAGTAATATTTATCTATAAGTTCGCTCTAAGGAATTAATACTTTTGTTTTCTTTTTTTTTTAATTATACATGAGTAATTAGAATGTATTTTCAACTGCATTGATTGTAGTGCGCGGCAGTTCTATTTTAGATGTATAAATTGTAGAAGTTACCTTGCTTTTGAGTGTTTATATTTATCGATAAGAATCATTTATGTGATATCTATAAGTATCATTTATGTTATAATATTTATGTGTTGTTCGCTAGTGTAGTAATATTTTGATTTTTTATTATTGCCAAGTTGCTTCAGTAAAATTCCAGGGATCGTAAATAATAAATATATGTTGAAAAAAATTTAAGACTAAAAAAAAATTTTAAGCTCAGAGAATTGCGAAACCTATATATATATATTATTTTTTACTGTGAAATTATTATCCAATTTTAAATTAAAAATTCCTTTTAATTCTTTAATTCAATTTTAAATTTTTAAAAAAAGTTTAAAAAGAAATCCTTACTTTTAATTTTTAAATAAAAATTGAAAAATAATAATTATTTTTTGATAACTATATATTGCACAATAATAATCATTTCGTAATTTTTCTGATACAATTTATAACAGTTATAGCTTATGTAAAATTAAATTAATTTATTCTTGAACATCTTGACGGCGGTCCGCCACGCTGACAATAGCCGAGAATGTGTTGAATCCGCCAAGTCTCTTCATTTAAGTTTCTGTTTTTGTATTTATGAACAATATCCAGTACCCGTGTGGGGAAAAAGCTATTTTGTCTTGACAAAAGAAATTTTAAAATTTCAAAACTTATGTGTTTAATATCCTATCTGAATCAAACTGAATTTTTATGGAAGGTCCGCATTAGGCTTAGAATATTGTTGAAGTATTTAAGTACTTGATACTTGAATTTCGTATATTCGTTGAAATTATCTGAACACAAATTATATAGATCCCTCCAAGGCTATAGAAACTTTTCGATAACAACGCAATTTGAATCCTAAAGTTTGTGCGCAATATTTTTAATTTAATTCAATTTTTATCCTTGTCGCGCAATATTACACCCTCCTACTATTTGCGATTCCCACGTTAAAACCCGCCGTCGACCAAATCCGACTAAACTGAACTAAGCCAACCTCTTTTAGCCTATCAAAACACTTAGAGATTTCCATTCCAGTCAATATAATATAGATTTAATAAAGATAAGTCCCAATTATTACATACAAATACAGACAGAGTAAGAGACAAATAGAGAGGGGGAGAAAAAGAGAACTTTGAAAAGAAGCAACAACTTGCTAAATAAACTAAAATATTTAATATAAACAATACATTTTTTAAAAAGAAAACATTGCAAAGGGTCGAAAGGAAGTTTTTCGTCTCAGCAACCCGAAAGGCCTGCGGCTGTTGCTGAAGCTGAATTTGTGACACGCACGGCCACTCGAGAGGTGTTAACATGCTGCGGACAATCAATGCACAGGGTGTGAAAATTGGCAACACGCATTGTAACTGAGATGGAAACCCACGAACATTAAGTTGACAATATGTCAAATGTCACAAGAAAATACCAAAAGAAAAGAATGGAAAAAGGGGATACATTCGCGGCTCTTATTTTGATAAGTGTTTCGAGATTCCAACTTAATTTGTGAAGCGTGGCAAAGAAATACATTTCAGACCACCCGTCCTCTCTTCCATTATTCTTTTCCAACTGTTATATTCAATGTGCTCGCACTATTTTCCAGATTTATACAATTGATGCTTGCTTATGCGCAACTCATAAACAAAGATAGATCTGAATTAATTACGGGAAGTGTTATAAATCGCACTTCACAGTTGTGTTGCTGTATGATTAAGATTGTAATTGATTGGCAATGATATTTAAATATTCTGTCCATTTATCAATTCAGCATAAAATATTTTCACCCGAAAACTCAATTTTCAAATAATACTTGTTAGAAGTTAACCTTAACCCATTTTTTCTTGTAATTCATTAAAAATGCGTATATTAACTGTATGTGTAACAAGCAGAAGGATGCCTCTCAGACCCCACAAAGTATAAATGAATATTCTTGCTCAGGAGCAACGGCAGAGTCGATTTGGCCATTACCGTTAGTCTGTCCGTTTGCTTGAACAAAGAACTTCTAAACTATAAGAGCTGGATACACCAAGTATGTACGCTCCTGTATAGCGTACAAAGAACGAGTTTATCAAATTTTGGATACCATGCCCCATTCACTCACAATATGCCCAATTTGAAGCATATAGTAACTCTGCTTCTTCAAACATTAGAGACTTATAATTTTCTAAGCATTAATACTAAACAGTCCTGAAAAATTGTATCGATTGATTAAGAAAGAAAAAGTTATTAATGAATTAAATTTCACGGTAAAATCAGTTATTCGATGCAGGGCGCCAGCTAGAGCTGTCAACGCAGTGTATGTATGTAAATCACCACACACACACAAACACGCACGCAAAGAGTAGGTTAACATGAGTGAAGAATATTTTTTTCGATACAGAGAATAAGTACAGTTATATTTTATAAAAGATATGAGAAGTGAGATGAGAAATTAGATAATAATTAAAGATCTTATTCACAGCCGGCGATCGTCTGCTGGACATACCTTGCAAAGTATGCGGCGATCGTAGTTCGGGCAAACATTATGGTATCTATAGTTGCGATGGTGAGTTCAATCACAATATCTTAAATGGATTCTTACTGTTATTATATCTACTACGCCACTATTCGTTTTCTAGGATGTTCGGGTTTTTTTAAGCGCAGCATTCATCGAAATCGCATTTATACCTGTAAAGCTACTGGTGATCTTAAAGGACGATGCCCGGTTGACAAAACACATCGCAATCAATGTCGGGCCTGTCGTCTTGCCAAATGTTTTCAATCGGCTATGAATAAGGATGGTAAGTACGAAGAATTCACAGTTGTTCATTTTCTAGTTGTTCATGTTTATTTACTTAATTCATTTAATTATGCAACAAATTAACTTGCGGTTCCTTTACCAAACCACAGAAGCTGGGTATAAATTACATTAATCTTGAAAGTAAAAAATGCCGCAGGCTTTTGGCTGCTATACAATTTTTGCCAAAAAATCCTTTTCTGATTGCATGCCAGGGGACGTCGTTCACTTTTTTATACCTATGTAAGGGTATATTACTTTTTGGAGTAAATAACTCACATGAGAATGAATGGAAGACATCTCACAGTAATCACAGTTTTGATTTGAACTTCTACTTTCTACAGAACTTGCTCGATTTAAATATTAGATTTTTTAGCTGCCATGGAAACGATTGTGGAAATAGAGTCTTTGTATTAAAAGCGTGTGATAAATTTATAAGGGTATAAAATTTACGACGAGTCGAAGATAAATTTTCATTGCTTTGCATTTATTTGACTTGATTTTCTTGTCGTGAAGCTTCTTATTATGTATGCGAAGAGTCCCATAAGGTCTTAAGATAGATTTCTCAGTGGCATAAATTCTCTAGACGTAACTTTGATTCAACAGCTATAGTAAGAAATAAAGATTGATTAGTATCTTTAAAATAAATGCAAATAAAATGATAAATATACAAACAAGTAAGAAAGCTACAATATAGTGTGCTCGAGTATGTAATGTTGCAAAACTTCCTTGTTTATAATCCGATTTCAAACAAATTTGGACAGATCGTCAACATGAGTATATAATCCAAGTGTTTCAAAATTCATGTAGATTTAATGTTGTGCCTGCCGAGCATTGTTTTATATGGCTTTGATCGATTTCTGGAGTCGGTGGGTGGTGTGACAGAAACAAACTTGATCTGCCTGCAATTAACACAAGCAATATTCAAAATGAAGTGTCTAGCTCCTCTTGTTTCCGAGATCTCTGTGTTTATTTCGACGTACTGACGCATATTGTCTAATCGACTCGACTTTTGATTCTGAGTACGAATATATGTATATATTTTATTGGGTCAGTCACGCCCTATAATGGGCGTTACATACATCTCATAATGCCACAAAGTCTTAAAATTGTGTCATCAATTTTCATCGAAAGACTATTTCAACTTATCGCTTCTATGATAGCTATCTCACAGAGTACAATATATATATAGGTGTACATATATCTAATAATATCCATAAGACAGAACTATATACTCATATACATATATCATCTGAAAGCATACCCCGTTTTTAAAAAATATATATTTTTATACACGTCCTTTAGCTTATTATTTTATTAATATTGGTTTCATGGGATTATTTTTTTGTCCTCCATTCCGTTTGAGCAACTAGATTTCGGAAAACTTAAGAAAAACTAAACAACTTTATTTGTTTTTCAACTTATGCGTAATGCATGTTGTAGTTTTGCTACTTGTAATACAATACACTCAACATAAAAGAAACATTGTGAAAATGAAAGCAGATACGTACCAGAATACATAAAATATACATATGTACATATATATTATTCAAAATGATAAACAGCCGATCCCCATCATATAGCTGTCATAGCAGTAAGTTAGTATTTTCTTTGTTTTTTTGTTAAACGGTTATCCGGTTGAATTTTGCAGTAAAAAAATTAACAAGTTCAAGATCAGTATATTATTTTTTGTATAAATAATTATAATATTAATAACTCAATTCAGCTTCGCAGGAACATTAGATAAGAATTTGACCGAGTTACTAAAATTGAGACAAATCCTATTGACCAAAACCTCAATAGTCATACTGAGCCCAAAGTAAAACCTAGCTGGAACTTAAGCCTTCCACTTCCTCAGCCCTCGGAACACACTCTACTTCACTCTTCAGCATGGATCTCATTGTGACAATGCTAGCTTTAAAGCTCTTAAGCCAACATTAAATGTAGCATAAAAACGCATAACAAGAATCGCATTCGTTTTCCATCTATGGTTTGGCTAAAGACAACCATGGTTATGGATACAATATACCATTTGACATCAACCATTGATGGGTTCAGTGCACAGTACAATATCAACAACATCAACAGGAACAAGAGCAAGCTTAAAGGAAGAAGGGAAAAGGACAGGGATAACACCGTGAGAATTGTTGCAGATTTTCTCGCACGCAATTCGCCTTCCGGGGGGAATGACATTGGGGGTGGAACGATAGAGGGCGTGATGCGGTAAGGGAGTTGTCGATTGACAATGTGCACTTAATAGGGGATTACATGCATTATCCCATCGCTGAAAATGCGACTAAAATGTATTGACAATCAAATGATGATACAAAAACTAAGACGAAGCTACATAGAGTATGCAATGAGTCGGAAACAACAGTTAGTTTATAGGCCGAAAGACGTTTATCAGAACTTGTATAACAATAGTAACGCTTGCAAAGGTTAAAGGTGACTAGAAAAGAGCAACTGGCAGTAACAAAATACAATAAAAACATCAAAAGCAACAATAGCAACAATAAACAACAATAAACAAGCAGAAAGTTTGAAAAGTCAAAGTATAATAAATGCTCTTGAAATGGTAGCTTCTAAGTTAAAACATGATTTAATTAACTATTTATACATTTGTTAATAGAAAAACTTTTAGATTTTCTTAGGGTTACGAAAATAATTATATGCATGGTTCTTTTAAGAAGGCAACCCATAGAAATAGGCGGGGCTAAAATCGATCCCATATAATACATATGTATATAATCTTTTCTTTTTAAGTCACAGGAAACACGGCATGAGCAAACTAACTAATGTTAGACGTGTCAAGTTATGTTCTTTTTCTGTGTACATTTGCTAAGTTTGCCCTTACAAGCCCCATGCCAGCAACCATTTTGGGGCTTTTCTTGCCTGGTTACCGCAAATAAACAATAAACACACCCACTGACAAGTAAGACAGTCTGATGTGCCCCTTTGTCAGGATATGCCCCGCACAAAGCATTGCTGCAGCAACAGCACAGAATGCTGTAAGAAAAAAGCAAAAAAAACCACACAAATCGTTCAAGGCACGCTTGTGTTATTTTTTTGGACCAAATAATATGCAAGCAGTTCAAATTCTAAAGAAAAAGAAAGAAAAGTATTGAAGATATATATGTAACTTTTGGTTTGGCATGGTAGAAAATATATATTCTTGATCAACATCGATAGCAGATTCCAAATCTGTGTGTTATTTTTAATGCAATTATTTTTATGAAACTTGTCATACTATGTGCCATAAGTAGTATATAAATTGGAACCGTCCGGATCGGACAACTGTATCACAGAACTGTCATAGGAAGGATATAAAATTTGCTTTTCACTTCTCCTTACGGGTTCCCTCTGCAAGGGTTGGAAAAGGTTGATATATTATATATATTATATATTATATAGCCACCATATTAGGCTAAATGGATTTTAAACATCATAAAATTTTAGTGGTCATTTCATTTTGTAGCAATTTGAAATACTGTGGTTTTTGAGAGCTTTTTGGTATTAAAAGTGACTATATTAAGTTTTAGAATCTAGTGTTCCAAATAAAACTAAAAGAAACAACTTTCATAACCTCAAAGCGTACTATGGGAAAATATGACAGTGAACGCACATTTTGTTTGCTGTTTCCCTTATACTATACCGTATGCTAATACTCAAGAGGGTGATGAAAACAAGAAGCAGAGGATAGAGATTAGGTAGACGAAGAAGAAGATAGATGTGGAGTTAGAATAAGGGCTTCCCTTAACAAATTATGTTGCCACTTGTCACAGTTAATGGTATTTGCATTTGTATACCAACAAAGTGTCAGGCATCACGCATAGTGTTGATGACCCCCACTAACCATAATCACTCTCTTTCTTCCTACTTTTATCCCTTATTTCATGTTTTTTACAAATATTTACGCGACATTTCAAGCGGATTTTTTATCCAGAGTGATTTGCGGCGCTCTCCCAAATCTCATTCACATAAAAACAAGGCAATAAAATATAATTTTCCCACTCTATTGGTTGCCTCACTAGGTTTGAGCAGGTTTGCGTTTTTATGAGTAAATATTGAGTTCAAATGATAGCAATAAAAATATAGTAGCAAGATTATATGAATTACAACATGTCTATTAAGTAATCGAATATGTAAAATTTATCAGTGATAGAGTTTGGAAGGAGACAATTCTTTGCACCAAAAATTGCGGCATCTTACATCAATTAAATTATACATATACTGTTCGTTATTTGACTGGGTAACATTTTGAAATGAAATTCGGTAGTGTAAATAGTAAAATGGTAAACTGTTTTATGAATGACGTCAGTTTAGGAAAACTTTAAATTTGACCACCGATTTTATCAGTCAAGAGAATATGTATTTTTTTTTTATTAATTTTATTGGCTTTTGGTAAAAACAAAAAAATAAATTCAAATTATAATAAATTATAATAATAATTTAATACATAAATAAGTATAAAAATCTGATTG
>JBAMBR010001354.1:0-33646 GCA_037044475.1 Zaprionus obscuricornis
TCATTCTTATCATGGAATTTTTTTTTTATAATAAAAGTTGAATAAATTAGCGGGAAATCAGTCTTAAAGTTGAACATGCTTACTGTGCCAATAATTTAGTTCACCACTGTATATATATATCTCAGTATCTGTATCTCTGTCTGTCTGTCTGTCTGTCTATTATCTGTAGCTGTGAGCTGTGAACTGTTAGCTGCGGATTTTTGGTGGATTACAAAATTATGTAGATTCCGCATAATTTGCTGTGAAATACGCGCGCCCAACATTACAAAATAGCAGCAACAATTTTTGTTGTTGTTTTTATTTTTTTTTTGCATTGTATTCTCTGCATATATGAGAGCAGTATGTGTATACGCCCCTCTCTCTCTATATATATATATATATATGTGTGTGTGTGTGTGAGTATTTATGAAATTATATATTAATTTTATTATTATGTATGACGTTGATGTTGAAGTTGAAGTTGATAGTGTTGCGACTGTTGCAGATTATACTTTGTTATACTTTTACATGTACATGTGTCTAAATGTTGCTGCAGTTATTGTTATTGTTGCAGCATGTCTGTGGCGAGTTCAATAGCATTAACAATGCTGCTAGGCATAACAATAATAAATAATAAAAAAAATAAATAACAAAATCAACAAATGGCATGAACACTGGCAAAATGCATGAATAAGCAACAGCAACAACAACAACAACAATAACAATAACAATGCAACAAAGCAAAATACTTAAAACTATTATGCAAATATATGACTTGTAGTATATATGAATTATACAGATATGGATATGCTATATGCTATATGGGGATGTTACAATGGCGCGCCAACAAACGTGTTAATATTAATGGTATTCCCAGGCACAGGCACAAGCACATGTACATGCACAGCCCGTGTATGTGTGCGTTGAATGCTCGTTATGCGTTTCAAAAAATGCAATAAATATTTTAATGCTATTTCATATGTATTTCGATGATTTTTTTTTATTATTATTTTTTTATTTTTTTTTTTGTTTTTTTTTTATATTGTGTTTTATATTAAGATTATTCCAATTTTTTTTTTTCTTTTCTTTTGATTCGAATTTTTTTTTATATATTTTTTTTCTTTGATTTCTTGTCGATTTTTGATAGTTTTTTTTTTACCTTTCACTTGATTGCAGCGCGTTGCGTTTAGCATTTAATCCATACGTAAGTTGCAACAGCTAAAAAGTGGCAGCAGAAGAAGTGAAGATAGAGAGAGAAACACGAATTGTAGAAATTAACGATTGTAGTAAAAAGTTGTAGTAAAAAAACAAAAAAAAAAATCTGATTTCACATGCGACACGAGGCCCAGCCCTAGTCTCGCTCTCGATCTCAGATTCCCTACAGCAAGCGTGCTGCGAGTAATACGCAAAAAACAGCAGAAAATGCGAGCAACAACAACAACAGCAGCAGCATTAAGGCAACGCTGAGACAATATATAAAAAAAATTGTTTAACGTTGAGTCATGCTGAGGGAGAAGTCGTCGTCGTCGTCGTCGTCGTCGTCGTCGTCGTCGTCATCATCATAGTTGTTGTCGTCAAAGTCTGCTTATTGTTGCTGCTGCTGCTGCTGCTGCTGTTGCTGTTGTCACATGCAAATTGCGTGCGGGCTATGAGCAGAGAAATAAATAAATAGTGACAACAAAACGACAAAAAAAAAAAAAAATGTTGACATATCTATGCCATGGAAAATGGAAAATGCATAAAGACAGACAGGATATATTTTTTTTGCCTATGACTTGCAATTGCAGTAAAAAAAAAAAACTTAACGCAATTTATATTTTGTTCCTCTCAACGTTTAACGTTTTTGTGTTCTAACACTTTTACTTGAAACTTGTTTTGCGGCGTTGAGCATGACAAAAAACAACAACAAAAGCGAAATGCACTTAAAGCATAATTAAGCATTTAATTGCAAGCTGTCTTATTGTTGTTGTTGTTGTTGCTGTTATGATTATTATTATTTAATTGTCGTACAACGGTTGAAGTCAAGTGTAGTAGCCAAAAAAAAACAAACTGAATGCGCGTATAGAGACACTGGGTCAAAAGCTGATGAGACGTGAGAATAGCAGCAGCAACAACAACAACAACAAACAGCAGCAGCAATATGCGTATAGATAATAGACACACACACACACACACAGACACACACACAGACACACATGTAAACATATGCATACACTTACCGTTTAACCGTAACGTACACGGCTAACGGTAATAAAACGCGCGCGCGCTGCTCGCACTCTTCTTTCAAACAGTTAAAAGTGAAAATCAAATGACTTAAGCAACGAACTCAAACTCTTGTGATGTGATGTACCCCAAAAATATATATAAAAAATATTCTATATGCACGCAATGAACGCGTCAGCTGAGCTCAGCGGCTGCTCAACAACTGAATTGAACTTTTGCTAGCAAGCCAAGCAGCACAAAACAGCGCTCTCTCTGCATGCTCTCTCTCAACTTTTCAAAGTATAAAACTCTCTCTTGCGCTCGCACTGGCGCTCTCTCTTACACTCTAAGCATGCTGCTTCTCGTGTAGCAGAAGCAAGCGCAAGTTCACTCGCTGCGCTCAAGTTAAACAATTAAAAAAACAAAAAAAACAAGAAAAAATGTAAAACTTAATGTTAGTGTGAGGTCGGGCCGGCGCATTGCATTTGCATAATTTGATTGTCTGACAAAACCAAAACAATAACAATATTCGTTAGTTATTATTGTTAGTCTTCTTCTTCTTGTTGTTGTTGTGCCCCTGTACGACTCTAACGGTTTGCCATTTGTTTTGGTTAGCCAAAGGTTTTCTTTTTTTTTTAACCGAAAACAAATGGAACACGCGGCAGCGACGGCGACAGCGGCTGCTGTTGCTGCTGCTGCTCTCTGGCATTTGTTCTAATTAATAAAATAATTTTCATTTCTTTTGATGTTTTTTTTTTTTTTTTTTTTTGAATATTTTCTTATGCTTTTGTTTATTGTATTTGTTATATTGTATTTGTTGTTGTTGTTGTTGTAATTTCTATTGTTTTTGCTGCCTAACTAGTTTTTATTTTTTGTTGTTGTTGGAAATACTTGTAACGGTTGTAACACTATAAAAAAAAACAAATGTTTCGATAACATAATTCATGTAAATATAAAAATATTCAAGAATGTTTTCTTTCTTTTTTTTTTGCATCTTCTTCTTTTTCTCTGGCTTCATTTGTAGTTTTGTGTGTTGTGTGTATTTGAGAGTATTTAAAGTTTAATATTGATTTTTGTTATTTTTTTTTTGTTTTGTTTGTTTATTGTTTTGTGCTTTGTTTTTATCTTTTCTCTCGCTGTGCGCTTTACGCTGTACGTGTGTGTGTGTATGTGTATGTGTGTGTATTGGCCACTGGGATTGTTTCTGCTAGTTGCTTCTTTTAGGCTGCCAACTCTGTTTCATCTTTCTTATCCTCGCTGGCATTTTCCTTGACAATTTCATTTGTATTATTATCAGCTGTAATTTCATCAAGACCATAACGTTCATCTAGTATTGCTCCCAGATTTCCAATAATTTTTAATTTTTCCATTAGTGCTGAAATTTCTGGTGTACATTTGCGAAATTTACGTAAATATGTATAAGCACGTAGCATTTCATTGTCCAGCACACAACTGCAAAAAAAAAAAAATGAATAGAAATGAAAAATTTGAACTTGAACATAAACAAAGAAGGGAAAAAAAATTCATAAAAATTCATAAAAAAAAAAACAATAACATTACATTAATGCTGCTGCAGCAAAATTGCCCGTCTTCTCAAGTTGTTCAATCCATTTATTTATAATGATTTTAATTATGGCATCAGAGGTAGGCATATGTATACGGGCAGAGGCCAAGGCCTCTCTAAAATAATTATGTTGTAGTAACAAATTGATGGCCTCCTCTTGCTGATCAACGACCGTAAGATATGTGGCAGCATGTATTATATAGCCATGTTCTTCCATTTGTTTTGCATATGCCAAGCAACATTTCTTCCAGAAACTGCAAATGGTTACAAAAAAAAAGAAATTAGTTGATTTTTTTTTTTTTTGTGCAATATGCAAATGTTATTTTATTTTTTTTTTCTGCTTGGTTTGGCTTACACATAGGAGACATGAGGTGCTAGTGATAAATGCCATTCGTTAAGCGTTTTATTTTCAATATGTTCCTGCAATTCATCATGCAATTTATATGTTGACGCTGATAGATATAATGGTGCAATATCTTTATTATTTGATTGCTTCAAATTTGTAACTATAAATAAATAAAAATAAATATAAATATATATAAATATAAATAAATTTAATAAATTCATTTATTTAACATTCAAAACTTACGCTCTGTGGTAATTAATTCTTTAGCCATTACTTTATTGCCAAAGAGCTTTGATAACAGCACAGTCTTATCAATTTCAATTACATCCTCATTCAACACAATCGCCAATTTCTCTAACGCACTTTTATTAATCTCCTTATGTGTCAGGCATAAACAAATGCGACTATGCTATAAAATAAAATTATAATTGCAATTGCATAAATAAATAAATTTTAATAAAATTTCTTTACTTTACTTACAGACATATTGGTATCGGGATTAGCTACATTTTGTTGCCCTTGGCTGCATTTGCTGCATTCGTAAACATTTGATTTTGTTACATTATCTAGACGCAGTGCACCCAACATTGTTTCAATTGGTGCAATTTGTTGTTGATTTTTCTTTTCATTAGTTTCAGCATTATTATTTGCATTCTTAGCAATATTCTCTTTGCGTAATAATCGTTTCTTTTCTGCTGCTGTTATTGGATGTAAACCAGATTTATTTGCCCATTTCACATTTAATAATGGATCATTTTTTGGACATATATATTTAATATGATTATCTAAGGCATTTTTAATATTTAAAAATTCCAATGATAATTTTTTACCGCAACAGATTAAAAAATCTTCATTACTTGGCATAAATATGCCGCACCACATGGGACAATGATAGTTAATGGTTAATAACGGTTGTTTAACATTATTTAAATCCCATAGACAAACTTTACCTTCAATATGAAAGCTAAGTAATAAATTTGATTGCATATTACTCCATTTAACTGATGCAATTGATGTCATTAAATCATTACATTCCAACTTATGTAAAATGATATAATCGAGATTCTTTAACTTAAATTCCATAATAAATATCAGCTTATCATTACCAACAATGGCAAATTGATTTTTTATAATTGGATTAAAGACAATATCGGTTATATAGCGTGATAATAATGCCTTTTGGCGTACCATCGTATATGTTATGTTCGCATCAGTGTTTACTTTCGGTTCATATAACATTAATAATCCATCCTCAGTGCCAATAAAAAGATAATCAAAACGCACACACACAAAACTGGGACGTTCAATATAATTTAACATAATGGGTGCTATAATATAGATATATAAAAAAATACAAATTATAAAATTTAATAATTATTTAAAAAAAAAAAAAAAATCATTTTAATAATATTAAATGCATTTAAATTTAAATTTAATGTTAACCGCAAAAATAACTCAAAGCTTAACAGTCAGCTGTTCAGTTTAACATTGTACTGTTAGGCATATTACAGCAACAGTGAACTGTTCAACGGTTAACATTGCACTGCTAAATGCATACAGCTGCAATGTTAACCGCAAAACAAAACTCAGTCAGCTGTTAACTGCTTAACATGAAAAATGTTATTGATATTCAAATTATATGTTAACGTTACCCGTGACAACATGTGAAAAAAAAAAAACAAAATTATAACTTCAAATAAAAAACACAAAGTGTAAAAGTATAAGCTTTACGTTTCATTTCTAATTTCTGTTAATTATTATTATTTTTTTTTTCAATAAGAAAACAAACAAAAAAGCAAATTTAAACGTATTTTTCTTGTCTTGATTTGCAAAATATAGAAATTCTAATTAATATTGCAATTCGAAAGAGAATTTTTTTTTTTTTTTTGAAAAAAATCGCGTAAAACAAAGAAAAATGTCGCATCCACATCATAAACTTTTACAAAAATTAATTCATAATATAATGATGAAATTACAAGAACGTGACATTGATGTTGATGAAAATTTTATAACATTCGTTGTACATCTATTGGTGCGTGATATGCGACGTGGCTTTCATAAAGATGAATTAAATAAATTAAGTGTATGTGTTGCAAATAATTTTATCGATGGCATTGTCAATGGTTATCTAAATCCAGGTGATACAACAATGGCTAATATGCGTATATCATGGATTATGAAAATGGGTTTAGCCATACAATTATCTTATGTGCAACAACAATATGAACAAAAATATCAAAAACAATTAAAATTAATATTACATGATATATTACAATATCCAGAGACATGTAATAAAATACAATTAGATGAATTATTTGCTAAAATGCAAATATTTATTATGGCCAGTTATCATTTGGGTAATCCGAAAAATCATGTATTACTTAAATTGGCAGCACAAGCGCTTAATAGTGTTATCGGACGTAGTGATTTACAAAATTATGTATTAAAAAAGAAATATCATAGAGAAGAATATTTACAGCGTTTAGCATCAACAGTAGCTGGTATTATTATTTATAATAGCAATGGACCCGATGGTGATACAGAAAATGTTCGATCGAGTATGTTATAAAGTTGTTTTTTTTTTTTTTTTTATTAAAATTTATATTAATTTATAATTTTCTTCATAGTTATTAATGATCTGCAAATGGCACAAAAGAATACAAATGCTGCATTTGATGAAGTATTACAACGTATGCGTGCATTAAGCATTAAATGTCAAACGGCTATCAGTGAACAAGTTCAATTTAAGAATAAAGAACGTATACTTATTTATCGTGTACCCTTAGATCATTTACAGCGTATTAATCAATATACAATAACATTTATATTATTACGTCGTTCATTGGATATTATAAAGCAAAGCTATGAGCATACTGAATATTTGATAAGTGTAGAAAAGGGACGCTATGATTGTGTTGTAGCTAAAATTAATGATACATTAGCTATGCGCACTGCCATTAATTCTGAATTAATTTTTGTAAGTATGTTTTTTTTTTTTTTTTTTGTTTTTGCAAAAATATAAAATAATATTAACTTTTCTTTCTTTTTTTTTTTATAGCCACATTTTGTATATTTATCAAAGGTTTGGTGTAATTTAAATCTTTATTTTAATCATATTGTTGAATTAAATAAAATACGCGAAGAATTGGAAGGGCAAGTGCCAAAAGAAATGGAAATAGCTGCAGCTGATGTCATGCAAGATATTATTGAGAAAGCACATCGACGCAAAGAATCATTTCAACGAACTTATGATGAAAGTTTTAATGCACTTAATGTATATAAAACAGATGCAAATTTTTGCAGTCTAGTTGATGCAGATATACAAGAATTTTGTGGCTTATCATTGGCCGTAACCAATGGTTTATTATTGCCAGCACAAGTGTTGCGTAAATTATGCATGAATTTAAATATAAATTTTGGTTTTCAAGATCAAACATATGCAAGAATTGGTGAAGTTTGTTTTGAGACATTCATTACTGCATTGCGTCAAACAATATTTAATAATACAAATCTTTGTTTATTATTTAAATTGGATGAAATATTGATTGCCAAAGAGATGCAACCAATACCAGTGGAGCCGCCAAAGACAATAACGGAAGAGACACAAACAGAAATGGTTGTGACAAATGATTTATCGCCATCAAATTGGATAAATGTAACATGGAATGCATGGGATTATCATCGTGAAACGATACATTTGGCTGAAATACGTAAGCGACAGACACGTGATGCACAGACAACAATAAGCTATGGTCATCGTAATGCACAGAATCAGGCATATAATACGCGTAAACATATGTAAAGAGAGGTCCAGTAATGGGGGCATGTAATGTAGTACTATTTGTCTAACTTTTAGTTTTACTTGCCATTATTGGGACGTTTTGTATCACAGATGCCAAGCACACGATTCACAATAAAAAAGATTTTATCCTTATGCCAACACAATGAATAAATTTCCTTTTTTTCCACATCACGAAATGTTGTACGCACACTCATTGATTCAACATTTACAATGCCAATCTGTAAATATTATTAAAATTGTTAAATTTCATTTCATATAATTATTAAAGAAATCAAATATATAATATAAAACATTCTTACAACTCCATCATATGTGCCATATGCCAAAAATAAACAATCTGGACTCCATGCAACTGAATACACGACACTATTCACATATACACTATTAATTGGTATGCGACGATCTGATAATTGTGATATATCTAATATTGATAAACGTTTATCCGAGCGACCAAAGGCAATTCTAAAATTAAAAGAAAAATAAATTTATTATTTATAATTAAATTATTATATTATATTAAATTTTTTTTTTAATACAAACTTATTCATATCATCGGGACATTCAGCAATGGCACGAACACCTAATTCAACACAATCATAATTGCTGATCATGATGCCAGTTTTAATATGCATAATACCAATGTGACGTGAACGTTGTGCGACCCATAGATGTCTATCATTATTGGCACATGGTGCAAATGTTAATACATCTGGTACTAAACATTGATATAACGTATCAATATAAATGTTATAGCGATGCGTTTGACAATCATATTCCAGTGACCAATAATAAATATGACCGCGTGTCGATACCACAATTGTTTTATCATTTAGCCAATAAATTTGTTTACGCAATGCTGTAATATAAAATTTTTTAATTAATTCAAGTTAGTTTTAATATTTCATAAATATACCATCTGATTTAAATTTGGCATAGTTAATGCCACAGAATGCACCATTTATGGTATTCCAAATAGTTATAAGTTCTTTATCATTGTAGGCAACAAGTAATATATCAGCACGTTGTGAATTTGAATTATTTGAACTATCGCTGCTTGATGTCTCATTGATGGCATCTTTTATAAGTTTCGTTAGCGGTGTTGCCAATGCTTCCTGTTGCTCCTCGATTGGCGCATCATGAACTTCAGCTTGATGATAAATATGATGTAAAACTTCATGCTTTGGTTTAGCTGCTTCGCCATCAACAATGACAGCATCATCACTTGATGAACTAAATTGTAGCACCTCCAGGCTGCCCTCGTTGGATGGACTTGCTGGTGTTGGACTCTGTTCATCCTTTTGTGACTTATTGCTATTGGTATCACTAAGCGGTGCACATATGCCAGTCTGTTGACAATCTTGTAAAGTAACTTCTATTTCTGAAGGTGTTATTGCTGTGTCGCTGCTATTACGCTGCTGTGCTGTTAGATCGGCCTTTAAGTTCTCACAAGCCTCCATATAATTAAATGCAGGATTGCTTGTGTTTGGCTTTTCTAAGCCAACAAAATCACTGCAATCATCAGATGATTTGCTAGCTAAACGTGAACGTACAATATTGGATGCAACACCAAATTCAGATTCCAGATGATCAAAATTGTATATATCAAATATATCATCGGAATCAGTAGCCTTTGATTTTATTAGTGGAGCTTTGGCAGTACCTGCTGCCGTTTCCTTCTTAACATCCTTGCTTGGACTTTTAGCCTTCTGTATAACAGAATGCTTTCTGTTATCAATCTTACGGCAAGGCATTTTACGCCATGCAAGATCACAAATAACATTATGCTTTGTATGAAACTTATAAATGAAGCACATTTTGAGTAAATCACAAACCAGAACAATTCCAGCTGTTGTGCCCAAAGCGAATATATTTTCATTGTATGGTGAGCAGCGTATTACGCTCACCTCATAATTGCGCCGTGAAAAGAATGTTTGTTTGCGGCAATATGTGTTTGAGGCAACACAATAGATGATTATATCGGCAGCATCAATGGAAAGTATATTACCATTGCATATATAACTCATATGAACTTTAATTAAATTCATGCGTATATCACGTCCCTCTGCTTGTTGATGCTGATGAGCTTTGTGGCCCATGATTGCTTCGCCGCGTTGACAATCCCAAACTTGTACGGTTAGATCTTCAGCTATAATTGCAAATTGCATTTTCATGCTATTCCAAAGTGGACTAACATCCAAGGCAATTGTTAAAATACGAGTTGACATGGTTTTCACATCGATACACATTTTATTTTTATGTTGTGCTGTATCATTATTTTTAGTTGGTAACGGTGCAATATATGTGATGCACTTGAAGCCGGTATATAGGAAACCGCCATCGGGTGTTGGCACCGATAATGGTAATTGTATGGTAGTTGGTGTTGGCACAACATAATTAATTAATTCAGCATTCATTGCGTCTGCTCACCTCAGATGCCAGTAGAAAAAGGAAGGACAAAATTCGTTGTCCGTCAAAAAAAATAAGGAAATTGACAACTTCATTTGGTGTTGAATTTTGTGTGTTAGTATTTTTCTAGTTCATCGTACTGGCCACACTGTTTTTTCTTTTCTGTGAATGGCAAATACAAAAAAAAAAGAAAACGAAAAAGAAAAACAATACGCAGTACAAAAATAAATAATTTCAACAATTTAAACGGTTTTTAATCCATTGAGTTAATTACAATTGATGCATAATGGACGCCAAACGTGAAAGAAAATCATCATTGGTAAGTGCAAATAATAAAATTAGTTTAAAATACTTCAAAAATGTTGTTTTCAAATTTGTTGTTTTTTTTCACGACAGGCTCCACTTTCGCCATGTCCAATCCCAGATATAACAGACGATGAATTGGTTACGATTTCTGTACGCGATCTAAATCGTACGCTTAAGATGCGTGGATTGAATCGTGATGAAATTGTACGTATGAAGCAACGACGACGTACTCTAAAGAATCGAGGATATGCTGCAAGCTGTCGTATCAAACGCATTGAACAAAAAGATGAATTGGAAACAAAAAAATCATATGAATGGACGGAACTGGAGCAAATGCATGAAGATAATGAACAAATACGTTTAGAGGTTGGCAACTGGAAAAATAAATATAAAGCACTATTGCAATTTGCCATACAAAATGATATTCCTATACCAAGTGATCTGGAAGGTTGCTGAAATTTGGCAAAATTGGGCTGGCAACAAATACACATTCCAGTTTCCAGATATGCAATTAAATCAAATAAAAAGAAAAAAAAACAAAAAAAAAAAACACCTGTAACACATAGTACAATAAGCTGGAATTTTCATTTGTAACTACAAATAAACAAACTTTGTATACGACTACACAGATAACTGAGACACCCTGTATTTTGTAAACGTATTTCGTGAATGTCAAATTTCGTTGCAAACAGATGTGTATATATATTTAAATTCTCTTTTTGTTGTGTTATGTATTCATTTACGTAGCGCAGCAAAAAACTTATCTTTCCCATATATATATTTCCATATAATTAACCGTCTATGTGACAACAGAAAAAAAAAATATTTCTTTTGTAAAGCCGACAAGCTGTAAAAAAAAAACAGAATTAAAAAAAAAAAACAAAAAAAATCAAGTGCAAAAAATCGGGAATACAAAATTTCCCCCATGCGCCACAGATAGAAGACATGCGGTTATGGCATTTCGTCGCTTTGGTAAATCCTTGCTCTTCACTTTGCCATTTGGCATAACATTTCTGGATTGTGTTGGTTATGTGGCGCGTGTTGATGGTAAATAAATTATTTCAAATTCAATTGAAAAAATTTTTCATACAAAAATGTTGCAATCTTACGATTTTTAAGGCACATCAATGCAACCAGCATTAAATCCAGATGCTGATGATCGTGATTATGTATTTCTATTGCGTTGGGGTCTACACAGCAATGCACTTGAACGTGGCGATATTATATCATTAATATCACCAAAAGATCCTGGACAAAAGATTATAAAACGTGTCGTTGGCATGCAAGGTGATGTTGTATCCACATTGGGTTATAAACATGAAATAGTACGTGTACCCGATGGTCATTGTTGGGTTGAAGGTGATCATGCTGGACATTCATTAGATAGCAATACTTTTGGACCAGTTGCATTGGGTTTAATGTCAGCGCGTGCCGTTGCCATTGTCTGGCCACCAGAGCGTTGGAGATTCTTAAAGAATGAATTGCCACGAAGACGTCGACCCATACAAGTGGCCAAGGCCAATTATTATAATTAGTGTGCTGCTGCTTCTAGGTCTAGATATTAAGGCTATGACTGAGTGTTCCCTGTGTGTATGTATGTATGTGTATGTGTGTGTGTGTATATTTGTATGTTTGTTTGTGTCTCTGTGTGTTGAGGATTTAGTTTATTCTACACTGCAAACATAACTATTGCCACACATATATAACAAATAACTATACCTATATATATATATATATATATATATAGTGCTATATATATATATATGAGTGTCCATGGATATGTTATATATTTTAATATGCAAAAATCATATTCAAAATTGTAGTTGCAGAATTTAAACAGAAATTAAATTTTATTTTATTATTGTAAATTTTTACTTTGTCTTTGCATTGTAACCAAATTGCCGCAATACATGCAATGTCTCTTTCAGTGCCACACCAGCACGCACAATCTGATAGCATCCCGGCGTTGACAAATCAATGACTGTCGAAGCCAAGCGTTGATCCTCGCTTAAACCTAGTTGTCCAGCGTCAAAGACGGCGCCAAGTTGTGGCCAAAGGGATTTGAATTCATTGATATGCAGACTGCTGGGTGCACTAGAACGATTGGCACTGGTCAATGCCAATGGCTGCTCATGCCAACGTGTGCAAAGTTCACGCATAAATTGAAAGTCAGGAATGCGTATACCAATTTTACGAGTGCTGGGATTGAGATAACGATTATTTAGTTCCGGTGCACGTTCGACGACAATGGTCAGTGGCCCCGGAAGTAAACGAGTTAGCAGCTCGTCACTCAAATGGTTGGCATGACCAAAGCGACGCAGTGCAGCTAAATTATTTACACAAATGGCAACCGGTTTATGTGCATCTCGTCCTTTAATCTCATAGAGTTGTTGTATGGCCTGCTCATTGTTGGCATCACAGGCCAAGCCATAAACTGTATCTGTGGGCAATGCAATAACTTTACCTAAACGCAAACATTGCTCAGCCAGCTGCAGTGCATAATTTGTATCCACGGCAGATATTGGTATGATTTTTGGTATTTCTTGAACTTCTGCTTGCATTGTGCTGCTACTTCTGTTGCTTTGGCAGCACTGAAGATGTCTACGTAGTAGTCTGTGTATATAGCGCATGAGTCTGTATCCTAATCTCTCCAATTGTGGCCGCACTGGTGATTGCAGCACTTGTAGAATGTTGTCATCGGTTCATCCGCTGAGCGTGTTTGAATTTGCATAAAGTAAGCACGTTTATGTGCACACAATGGGCACTCGGCGTCCGTTGAGTCAACGTTCTCCCACGCTGCAATGCCACCCAAAACGTGATCAACTTCCTGCAAAAAAATGTAAACAAAAACATTGCAGAAAATTTGCATCATTTTGAATATGTAACATACCTTGAGTTTTGGAAATGTTTTTGTTGTGATTTTCTTTTCAATTTTCGATATATAAGGGCACGTGTTGCACGTGAAACGATGACTCGCTGTATCCTCTTCTATAATTAAAATATTACCACACGATGGACAGAAAAACAACATCGCGAAATGCGAAACACGTTTGAGAATGAAATAACAGAATTGTGCTACAACTCAACAGTGTGACCGTATTATTTTGGAGAACATGTAAATTAACAGTGTTATCGATAACAGACTGTTAACCCTCTATATCGTTTAATTTATCATCTCTAGTTTATATTTTTAATCGTTACTCATCACTGCGTGCAAGAAGTACACAAAACAATTGTCATTCGTGTTTTAATAATAAATTTATTTGCAATATTTTAATAAAATGTCTGCTGATGTACGTGATATTTTAGACATTGAGCGTGCAAATACGCCAGAAATCACTAGAGATTCGTTTTTAGCTACAAAAAAACGGAATTTCGAACGGTAATGTTCCAGGTTCTACCGCGTTTTTTTTTGTTGTTGCAATTTTGTAATTGTTTTTTTTTTCTCCCTGGTAGTACAAAACATGCATCACGCCGGCCAGAGGGTATGCATCGTGAGGTTTTCGCTTTGCTTTATACAGACAAAAAGGATGCACCACCACTGCTGCCCACAGACACAGCACTGGGCATTGGTGCTGGCTACAAACAGAATAAAGCGCGTCTTGGCATGAAAAAAGTTCGCAAATGGGAATGGGCTCCATTTTCAAATCCGGCGCGCAATGATTCTGCAGTGTTTCATCATTGGAAACGTGTCAGTGATGATTCTACAGATTATCCATTTGCCAAGTTTAATAAGCAGTTGGAAATACCAAGCTATACAATGACTGAATATAATGCACATCTGCGTAATAATATACAAAACTGGAGCAAAGTGCAGACAGATCATCTCTTTGATTTGGCCAGACGGTAAGGAAAGGAAAGCAAAATGGAGATGGGGAATATCTAATGTCATAACATTTTCTACTTCCCCTACAGCTTTGATTTGCGTTTTATTGTTATGGCAGATCGCTGGAATCGTCAACAACATGGCATAAAAACTGTGGAGGAACTTAAGGAGCGCTACTATGATGTTATTTCATTGCTTTCCAAAGCTAAGAATCAAACAAATGAAAAGAAAACATTTGTCTACGATGCCGAACACGAACGTCGACGCAAAGAACAATTGGAGAAACTTTTTAAACGCACCACACGACAAGTGGAAGAGGAGCAAATGTTAATAAATGAAATGAAAAAAATTGAAGCACGTAAAAAGGAACGTGAACGTAAAACACAAGATTTACAAAAGTTAATATCACAAGCTGATCAACAAAATGAACAATCAGCCAATACGCCAAGTACACGTAAATATGAAAAGAAGTTACATAAAAAGAAGGTACATCATCAGCCGCGACCCTCAAAAGTTGATTCAGTTGTGAATGCCATTGAAATTGGTAGTAGTGGCATTAAATTTGCTGATCTACGTGGTTCTGGTGTATCGTTGCGATCACAAAAAATGAAATTACCAGCGAATATAGGACAACGTAAGGTGAAAGCGCTTGAACAGGCGATACAGGAGTTTAAAGTTGGTAAGTTTGTTAAATTTCGGAACGATCTTCAAATGTCTAAACAAAATCATATAAATTTATTTGCCTCTCACTCTTTCTCTCTATTACCTGTAGATCCTGCACCACCGCCTACTGAGGATATTTGCACATCGTTCAATGAGCTACGTTCAGATATGGTTTTATTATGTGAACTACGTACGGCGCTATCGACATGCATTTATGAGATGGAAAGTCTTAAACATCAATATGAGGCAGCTTGCCCTGGGAAGACGCTTAATATACCGCCAACACTGGTGCCCATCAAAACAGAAACGTTAGAAACTAACGCAAATTAATGCAATTCCATGGAAAACACACATTCACACTCACTCACACACACACATACACACATGCAACACGCACAATAAACGCACGGCGTACTAATAATAATCATCAGTGCACTGCAACATACAACAGTCAACAGTCAATGGCAAACAATATCTTTCTCGTCTTCGTTTACTTGTAACCCGTTTTCTCTCATTCCTCATTTCCCATATTTGTGTCTGATGCGCTACTACTCTAGCACTGCCACTGGCAGCAGTCTAGTTAGATATGTTTGCTTTTGTTAGCACGCCTCAAGAATAAACGGAATAAAATAACAACAAAAAATAACAACATGAAGAAGAAAATTGTTTTTGCGGCAGCAGATCATATGTGAAAATCAAATAGCAGCAGTTGCTGCGGTCAACCAGAGTGTGAGAACTTTTTCTTGCAACTTTAAGCTATGATTTGTATATACCCTGTAAACAGCTGCAAGTGTTGGGAGTGGGGGGTGGGGGGCCATGTATGCCATGTATTTTGCTATTTATTTTTTTGGCCAGTCAACATTAAGCTTTATATTTTCTGCTATTTACAGGGTATACTTTAGGGCTTGGCGAACTTTGCATGCACATTTATTAATTTAGCAAATGCTGGCTGCAGCAACGATCTTGGCCTTAGTATATACAGAATTTGAATCGTGTAGTGGCCAAATATGGCTGGCATGCTGCTGCAGCAAGCATCGCGATCTTTTTGCCAAAGTTGCAATGCAAGTTTCATAGCTACAATTGTCTTGCTTTCTGACTGTCTCTTTGTCTGTGCCACAATTGCAGTACAATTGCAATGTCTCTGTGCTGCCCACACAATACAGCAGCAGTAGCAGCAACGGCAGCAGTGACGCTGACTGCAACGCCAACTTAGACAGCGTCTGGTCATTCAAAAGCCATTGGGTTGCCTTTGGGCAGCAGCAGCAGCCGCAGCAGCAGAGGCAACGGCAGCCGAAGCAGAAGCGAGTATTTTGTGAATGAAAATGAACGAATCATTGACGGCGATCGCGCGCGCTCACGTTTCGTTCGTTCTTTTTTTTTTTTGTCTGTGTTACCTGAGAGCTCAGGTAATTTTCAGTCGAGTTTTTGTCGTCGGCGCGATCAGTTGTTCATGGCTGGCAGCTGCTTAACAGAGCTAAATACTCTATCTGTCTCTCTCTCGCGCTCTATTACTCTTGCTTGCACACACGCGCGCGCCTGCTCTTTTTCTTTCTCACTCGGCAGCAGCTTTTGTGCTTGTGTGTTCCGTGTGCATGTCTGTGCTTGTATGCCGCATGCAACAGTTGTGTAAATTGTAAATAGAGAGAAGTGCGAATAACAAAAAAAATAAATAAATAAAAAATAGAAAAAAAAAACTTTATGCAGTGCAAAGTTCGTTGCTACAGTCATTCGTTTCATATGCATGCAGCAAAAAAATAAAAAAAAAAAATGCCAAAAGGCAAAATGCAATTAAAATAAAGGAAAATAAAATATAAATTAAAGAATTCTATAAGCCGTCGGCAAAATTGATCAGAATCAAGCGAATAACGATAAAAAGCAATATAACGCGTCATCCCTCAAGAATCCTGCAGGCGAATAACAACAACAACAACAACGACGACGACGACCACGAACCACGACAACGTCGCATCCGTTTCCGGCTCTTTGTATTCTTAACGTATTTGATTGTTGTACTTGTTCGTTGCTGTTTTTATGAATGAAATTTTCTAAAGTATCTGTGTGCTGTCTCTGTGTGTGTGTGTCCAGCACAGTGTCAACTGACGGCGCATTGTTATAGTTGTTGTTGTTGTCGTTATTGTTATTGTGCTCGTCTGCTACCCTACAACTAATAGAACCCAAATGTTTTAAGCATTGCAGCGTAAAGATCTTTATCGCATTTTACGTTCTGGAGCAGCACCAGCAACAGCAGCAGCAACAAACGTTTCTTTCCAACTGTCAGTCAGTCTGTCAGGTAGATAACGACAAATACACACACACATACATTTTGTTGAAGTTAATGCGACGTCTCGACACACAATTTGCAACAGAATCTATAACAAAAAAAAAAAAAAAAAAAATACAAGACAACACACATCGCATTGCAAAGACATCGAAGTGTTGCGTTTGCGCTTGCTTTTCATTTTGACTGTTTAAGTTTCGCACGCTGATAAATTGTAAAGTCAACGTAAAGTAACAAAAGATTTATATTGAGTCAACAAAATGTGGCTAAGATTAAGGTGAGTCTAAAAGTTGATTTTTATTTTATTTTATTTTTTTTTTTACTGTATTTGAAATTTTATTTTCTATTTATTTATTTTCGAGCTGCTGTTGCTTCATTAAATAAATATTGTTTTTTTTTTAATATTCATTTGCTTTTATTTTGCACTTGAAATTCATTTCGTCTACATTTGCTCAATGATGTCTGTCTGCATATATAATATATATATATATATATATATTTTTTTTTTGCTTCATTTTTTAGCAAATGTTAAATACAATTTTGTTTATCAGCTTTTTTATTTTTTATATTTTTTATATATTTATAATTCACACATAATTGCAAATTGTTCGCTAATGATGCGTTTATAACATTCCCCAAGGCTTTGAGAATTTTTTTTTTTTTTTTAAATTTCAGCTAATTA
This sequence comes from Zaprionus obscuricornis, assembly GCA_037044475.1. Lineage (NCBI taxonomy): Eukaryota > Metazoa > Arthropoda > Insecta > Diptera > Drosophilidae > Zaprionus > Zaprionus obscuricornis. The sequence goes on from JBAMBR010001354.1 coordinate 18,055, forward strand.
GCGATTGCGGCCTTTTATTATTTATAGTTATAAATTGATGAAATTAGAAGAATTTTTATATAAATTATAGGCAATGTTTTTCTATATTTCTATATTTAAATTGTAAAAGCCAAAATATATATTTTATTTGTTAAATATAATAAATTAATTTTTTATTATTATTTTGCATTCGAAATAAATTTTTTTTTCTTTTTTTCATTTTTTTACCATTATTGAAATTTGTTTTTCTTGGTCGCAAGCATGAACTGAATTATGATATAAATTTAATTTTTATGACATTTTTTTTTGTTTCGTTGTTGTTATTGTCTAAATTATAATAAAGGCCAAAAAATGGGCGTTGCGTCATGTTGACGCGTCGTCAGTTTTGAGCTCATTTAATGCTGCCAACTGGCAAAGTGGCAGCCAACTTAGCCGCACTTCCGTTGTATACGGCAATTATTGCGACTCCCTGTTGCTGTCATTTCAAATCCAAAATGCGTTAAAGTTTTCAAAATATATTATGTACACAGACGTCTGTCTGCATGTGTGTGTGTGTGTGTTTGTGTGAGTCAGAAAAATGAAAACTTGGACGAAAAAGAGTTAAACATAATTTGATTGCTGTTGTTGTTGTTATTATTGTTGGCTGCTGACAGCTCGAATGAGCGCAGACAAGAAGTTTGTTCAACCTACGCACCTTACACCACACATAGAGAGAGAGCGAGAGAGAGAAGCAGGGAAGAGTGATATACACACACACACACACACATACATTGACAGTCAGACACTCACACTCAAAGTTAGTTTATTCAGTTTAAGCGCAATTAGCGCTTTGTCGTTGTTTTCTTTTCTTCTCTTTTTCTTTACCTTCTTTTTATTTTTTTATTTTCTTATGTTTTCTAATTTCATCTACATAGTTCATAATTTTCACAGCATGAATAAAAAAAAAATAGTTTTTATTTTCATTTCATTTCAAAACGCCTACAATGAATGTTTCCTTTTTATTTATTTATTTTTTTTTTTGGTTATGGCCAAAGACAACACCACAAAATGTACATAATTAATGTTTATATAATTTTTTTTTTTTACTGATTTACATGCGGCTCATTAGCCGCGCTGCTTGCTTTGCTTTAGCAGCTCTTTACTTATTCTATGCATGTGTGCGTGTGTGTGTGTCTGTTATTATTCTTTTGTATGTATGTATGTATGCGTATATATTGAGCTTAAGCGCTGTTGCTTACTGTGGGCGTCATTTGCTGCAGGAAAGTCTTCTAAAAAAACAAAAACACACACATATATAAAAACTGTGCTACTTCTTACGACTTACATATGTGCTCCACAACAAGTTGCCAAATTTGGCAAGAGCAACAAAAGCGTAGCTTGATCGCGAGTCCATTACTATTTCTATATTGTCTGTCTATCACTGTTTGCACTTTGTTTTGTCACTGTGCTTGCGCTGCAGTATAAATTAGTGCATGTTATTATTATCGATATTGACTTTGATATCGATTTGTACATATGTTTGTATGTATGTATGTATTTGCATTCAGTATATTTTGTCATAATTACTTGGCAATTTTTAGGTAATTTTTATATTTATGTTCAATTGATCAACATTGGTCGCGCCCGTTATACACGTAGCTGCGCAATGAATTGCATTTTCTATGTGCAAGTTTTAAAACCCCGTGCGTTCGTGTGTGCAATGCAATATTAACGTAAATTACTTGCATTATATTATTTATGTGAAATGTGGGCGGCGCCTGGTCATTTTCTTTGCTAATGAATAGCAATAGCAAGGCACATGCCAAAGCATTTCTCGCAGTGCAAAGAAATATAGCTATGTGCGTGTGTGTGTGTGTGTGTGTGTGTGTAGAGCTACAGATCTAGCAGCCATTCACTTAGCATACTCCTCCGCAGCATCCAATATACAACCAAAAACAACAAGAAAGAGAAACAAAAAACAACAACCAATAACAACAGCAACAACAACATCAAAAAAAAAAGTAACAACAGCAACATTTTCTACAATTTCTTGACATACAAGTTAAGCGCGGCCTGGGCTGGCATTTGGTGTGTGGGTTTTTTGGTGCTTTTCATAGACGAACCGACAGATGTCGCTCCGTGTGGGCTAACATTCAGCTATGCATGTAAGTGTATATATGTATATGTATGCGTGTATGTATGTATATGTATGTAGCATCGTCAGACATAGAGTCAAGTTGTCGTACAATAACTTTAATTTGGTCCATTTAGAGTATCTTGAAATGTATTTCCGTAGCATCGCAACTTAATATCTTAACTCTCAATGCAAACTGGTGGCGCATTGACCACGCCTACACACATTTTAATCCATATTGAATGCCATTTAGAGTCCAAAAAATTGAAATTAAAATGCATATTGAGCGCATATCAAGTTGCTTTCTTCCGTTTTTTATTTGTTTTTTTTTTTTTCATTTTCTTCTTTTATTAATTTTTGAGAGTGAGCACGAGAAAGAAAAAGACAAAATTAAAGAGTTTTTATTGACTCTACAAGTATATCAGATGAGTGTGTGTTTGTGTTGACTTTCGAAATGTCGCAATTAACAGCCGATTTAGCATTATGCACGTGCGTTGGCGGCGACTGCGTTGCCATCGCCATCACCGTCATCGTCAACGTCGACGTCGACATCGGCGTCAACGTTTTGCGGGCGATGCGTGGGTTGTGAACTTGGGTTGGTTTTCAGTCATCAGTTTTGTTGCCCTAAACATGCCATAGGGCATATTGAATTGATCAAACTGTTTGTAATAAACATAAATATAATATAAAAAAAATGCAGAAAAACGTTAAATATAACTATAAAAAAGAAAACAGAGATATTATTACTCGTCTATACTAACTTTTTATAGAGTATATTAAATGCAGAGTGTAACTAAAATTACTAAAAAATTTAATTATTTTTATTAGTTATTTAAAAAAAAAATATATATATATATAGTATATTTTTTTGATCTGCTTATCTTATCTTATCGTAAACGACTTTTTTTTATAGCTGCTCTAAATTTTTTATTGATATAGAAATCAGCTTAAGCCTATAAAGATCAAACTTCTCAATGCAAACAATGCTTTTTTATTCAAATGTTTTTTTTTTTTAGTAAAATTTGCAAATTTTTTATGCCGTTTCACTCAACATTTGCATATTATTTAGGTCATAAAAAACAAAATCCATATCAAACAAACATTATTCGATAGTTTTTTCAATAAAAAATAAGAAACAAAAAAAAAATAATGCAATTATACTTTCGCATCACAATATGCCACAAAAAAAAAAAACGTAATAAACATATGCATACTATATAGATATGTATCTATATATTCTCTATCTGTAGCTTGTGGGCAACATATTGTATCTCTATATTTCTAGTATAAAATTACTGGCAATATTTGTCAAGCTTTGCCTGCAAATTAGTTTACAAACTTGTTTTTTTTTTTTTTATTTATAATTTCTTGTTGTTGTTGTTGCTGTTTATTATTCATCTGTGTATTTAAAATGCGCTAAGCAACGAAAAAAAATAAAATAAAATAAAATAAAAAATAAAAGCTGGCTACAAAAAAAAAATTGGTAAATATTATATTTGAGAGTGGGACGAGCGAAACGGAAATGTGTGGGAGTTGTCTTTGAAATGTTGTCGTTTGTCTCTTGTCACTGTTGCTGCTGCTGTTGTTGTTGTTGTTGTTGTTGTTGTTGTTGTTGTTGTTATTGCTGTTGCTGCTGTTGTTGTTTGTTGTTAGGCAAATTACTTTTTAATTGAACGAACATACAGACAGACAAACATATATATATATAAATATATGTATATATATACATACTAAAACATCTAAAGTAGGCGGCCAAAATAAGAAAAGCAACAACAACAACAACACAAATGACACTTGAAACAATTAAAAATGCCCAATAAGTGACAGCAATTGCGAGTTGTTTTTTTTTTTTTTTGTATCAAGTTGAAGTTGAAGTTGATGTTGAATTTTTGTATTTGAATTTAAGTTGATTTTTTATTTTCTTTTGTTAGACATGTTCGCATTTTTTTTCATTTTTTTTTTTGGCCAACAAAATGCCAAGCAATAATCTTCTTTATAGCATAAATTTAATGTATCTATAACTCTCACAAAAAAAAAATATATATATATATAAATACAAAGCACAACAACAAGAACAACAATAAGAATAACAATAGCAGCAACAGTTGCTTAATCCCAAAAGGTAAACAAACCATTTTTTGAATGACTTTAAGCCAAGCTTAGAGTCTTTAGTGCTGCTGCTTCTACTGTTGCTGCAGCAGGTTAAACGAAAGAAGAAAAAAAAAAAGGTTTTTCAAAATCATTCATTTTATTGACTACAAGCAACAAGCGCGTTGCCTGCCCTAAACGGCAGCAATAACAAAGAACAATAACAGCGCTGCGACTGCTGCAGCAGCAGCAGAAGTAACAATAGCTTGGCAGCATAGCTTAGGCCTCTTACAAAGAACACAACCGGCTTTTGGAGCAGGCAAAAAAAAAAAGGAAAAAAAAAATACTCAAAACTGAATTTCATTTAAATTAAATTGGATTTTTTTTTTCTCTTCTCTTCTTTTTCGTCGTTGCATTTATTTTTTTGGGCTGCACTTGTATGTGTGTGTGTGTGTTTGTGTGTGTATAACATTTGCATATGAATGTTGGTTTGCTTGTGGCCTGCGGCAACATTGACAGGCAACAGCTAAAAGTAATTTGATGTTTAATTTATGAGTGCGTACAAAATATCTTTGTATATATAATATATATATATATATATATATATCTGAATGAATTTATATAGCATATAGGATGCAACATTAGCCCTTGAGGCAAAAGACTTCAGTTAAAGTCAAACTAATTAAAAAGTATAAATAAATAAATAATAAAAAATAATAATATTAATAATTGCAGTCAAGTTTTATTTGTGACACAACACGCGCGCTGCCCACGCGCAAGTGGCAAGTGGCACTTGCTCAAGTTTGTTGCTTCAGTCTTTCGTTATTATTATTACTATTTTTTTTTCTTTTTCTAACGCCTAATAGGCTTAGGCTTTTGACACATTTCCGACACATTTTGCTGAGCTCATTGCCAAAAAATATCAAAAAAAAAATAAAAAATTTTTTATATATTATTTTTTATGTATTTTGTTGACTTTGCGCTACTGTTTGTAGAGCTTGCGGACTGCATGTGTGTTTGTGTGTGTGTGTGTGCGTGTAGTGGTGTGTGTGTGTTTATGTTTATGCGTGTAATTTGAGAATTTTTATTCATTTGATGCTGCGCTTTGTTTTGTTTTATCAGAAGGACAACATCCGTTTCCGTCTTTTAATCTCAACAGTCGTCACAATATGCATCGACAGTGTCTGCACGACGACTGTTAACTACCTTGCCACACACAATACACGAACACAATACAGGAAGAGAAGCTTGTCCTTAGCTGTGCAACAATCAAAAATAAAAAAAAAAAAATCCCTTTTACTGTTTCCTGTCATCCTAACCTCTTCACCTCTGCTGTCGCTGCCGCTGCCATTGCCGTTGTCGTCAGCTCTTGCTCCTTGCTCTTTGCATGCTAAATACACTGCAGACAAAGCAGCTGCTGTCTCTTGTCTTTTGTTTGTTGCACGTTCGGTTTTTCTTTGTGGTTTTCGCTCAGTCAATTTCCAACAGCAACAGTCACAGACAACATACAACTGCAAATGCAATTGTTTGCAGTTGCTGTTGTTGGCGTTGTCTCTTCTGTCTGTGTCTTCTGTTTGCATTGCGTGACATTTTGACCTTTAGCGTTGGCAAGAAACGAAACTTTTACTATTTTCACGCGCATTCGGCATAAATTTCATTTGCCACACTTGCCACACTAAGGTAATAGACAGAAATATCTAAGCATAGTGTCGTTAACATGCAAGCAACAGCACTGTACATATGAATAGATTCACTTTCAAATTTTCATTTCTGCAAAAAATATTTACATATATTAAAAATTTTTTTTTTATTAAAATAAATTTAGTTTTTGTTTTTCTACCTACGCAACTGCTTCTATTCACTTGCCCATTGCTGTTATTTTAGTCTATGGCAGTTTCGTTTTGTTGCGCTTTCGTGCATATTTCGTTGCCAATTTTGGCGCATGACTTTTAAGCTTGGTCAACAACAGCAGCAATAAACTCAGCAGGTTGATATTGAATTTAGCGCAACAGCAGCAGCAGCAGCAGCAACAACAACAAACAATGCCGCACAATGTCTAATTTAGCCTTTGGCCTATGCGATTTGCAGCAACATGTTGCTGTCATTATTAGCAACATGTTGCCTAATTTGCCTGCTGCAACTTTGGTTTTTTTTTTTGTTGCTACTCAAATTATATTTTTGTTTTTTTTTTTGGCTAATGTGCAGCGGTAAGCAGCAGCAGCCACAGCAACAGCTGCAACAAATTACTGGCAAGTGACAAGTAAAAAGTGAACACAACTGTTGCTGACTTTTAATGAGCACTGTGTGGCAATTAATGTGCGCTATAAAAGTTGAGAAATTTTTCCTGTAATTTTCTTCTTTTTTTTTTTTTGTAAATAAATAAAAAAAAAAATAATTTAATTAAAATAAAATATATTAAAATAAAATAAATTAAAATAAATACAATTAAAAAAAAATATAATAAATAAAATAAAATATAAGAAAAATAAAATAAAATGTAGGAAAAATAAAATTTATTAAATAAAATTAAATTAATAATAAAAAAAAATAAATTGATGCAAATTAAATAAAAATTAAAATAAAAATTAAATGAAAATAAATAAATTAAAATAAAAATTAAAATTAAATGAAAATTAAAAAAAAAATTTTAAAAAAAAAATTAAATGAAAATAAATAAATAAAAATTAGAATAAAAATTAAATGAAAATTTAAAAAAAAAAATTAAATGAAAATAAATAAATGAAAATTAAAATAAAAATTAAATGAAAATAAATAAATGAAAATTAAAATAAAATTTAAATGAAAATAAATAAAAATTAAAATAAAAATTAAGTAAAAATAAATAAATGAAAATTAAAATAAAAATAAAATGAAAATAAATAAATGAAAATTAAAATAAATAAATGAAAAAATTAAATGAAAATTAAAATAAAAATTAAATGAAAATAAAAATAAAAATTAAATGAAAATAAATAAAATAAAATTTGTATGAAATTTATAATATTGCAAATGTAGTTAGAGTATTTGTAGTACGTTGCAGTCATAATTGAGGCTGTTTTTGTTTTACTATATTATTTATTTCAACTTTGGTTTATTGCCACACCAAAGAAGGCAAACTAACAAAAACACAAAAAAAAGAGTACAAAAAAAAAACGCGTTTTTAATTGTTCGGTGGCTTATCGCATGTTTTTGTCCATTTTTGGCAGCGCAAAAATGTCGAAAAAAAAAAACAAAATATAAATAACAGAAAAAAAAACGAAAAACAAAAAAAAATGAAAAGGAAAAATAAAAATAAATGATGTTTATATTGTTGTGCAGTGACGTGTATGTGTGAGAGTGTGTGTGAATGTGTGTGTGTGTGTGTGTACTACTTAGTGCGCCTGCGTGCCAATTTGGCATTAAGTTATGAGAAAAATGAGATTTCAACTTTTTTTTATTTTTATTTTTGTTTTTCGATATTTGGGCAACTGAAGAGTCGGACTGCAGGCAACGATTATCACCTTCTGAGCTTTGTGCTCAGTTTTGGCAGCAGTAAGAGTAGCAGGAGCAGTTGTTTGCCACCTTACTGCACAGTGGGCGCCACAGGTGGCATAACGCCTTTTGCTTGCTCGTTAATGATTGTTGCTGCTGTTACTGCTGTTACTGCTGCTCTTGTTGTTGTTGTTGCTGCAGCAGTTAATGCGCCTCTTTTGCTTGCTGCCGTCAAAATTCTAAATCACTTTTTTTTTTTTGTTGCTTTTGATAATCATCTTAATTTCGCCATAAAACACACGCGCACTCGACAAACAAAAGAGTCAGCTGCGCGTTGTGTGCGGTGGCAACAGTCAGATGTAAGAGAGAGAGAGATGCTTATGCGCAGTCAACGTTTCAACATCATTATCATATGTATCTGTATCTCTGTATCTCTGATATATCTTTGTATCTTTGTGCACATTTTGCCTTTTGCCTTAGCATCAATGGCAGCGCAACAACAGCCTCAAACAGAGTCAGAGCCACAGCAGCAGCAGCAGCAACATTAACAATGGCAACATCATCAGTAAACTATCAAGAGAGCGTGTCTGCAAGCAACAACAATAACAATGAAACAGCAACACAGCAACGCAGCAAGAAAACAGGCAACGTCTGATTCCAATGAAAATGCTGCAATTGCCGTTAACAGCAAACACATTTTGAATCATTTTTTTGTTGTTGTTGTGTGTAGCAGATAAAGCAGCAGAGAGAAGAGAGTAGAAGAAAAAAAAGGTTTATTTCCGTTGACGTGCCTTAATTTCAAGCCAGTTGGTAAATTCATTTTTTTTTTTTGTTTTTGGCCAACGTCAGTTTTGCGCGCTGCTCGCTGTGTGTGTTAAAAGCGGCGCTACAACTGCGCCTACACATAAAAAATAACTTTAGCTTATGCCACAAACTGTCGGCTACTTTAGCTGAGTCAGCAAATTTATCAGAGAGAGAGAGATGCAAGTATTTTCATATGCACTTTATGTAGAGTATTTTGCAAGTCGTTGAAGTCTTCACTTTTATGAGATTGTGTGTGTGGGAGAAACTGGCGACAGAAGAATGTTAATGTTAATCTTAAAACTGGCGTCGCATTTGGCCTTTTTGGCGTCTAGTTTTCAACGCTAATCTTCATTTCTCTCTCTCTCTCTCTCTCTCTCTCTCTCTATCTTACTCTCTTCCTTGCTCTTACTCTTTCTTTATGTGTCTTGGCTGAGTAAGTTTTGCTGGTGTCTGCGTTGATTAGCGCACGAGTGTTAAAAACAGAACTAAGATCGCAAATTCTTAAACTACATGACGGATTTCTATATGTGTGTGTGTGTGTGTGTGTGTGGGGTGGAGGTGTGTGGGAAAGTATAAGATTAACAGCACATGGCGAGCTGTGAAGCTGAGTCAGCTCTAGCAGCTGCGCTTGCGGCAAAGGGCACAAAGGTAGCAGCGCTCAAGGGCGTGGTCAATGTCTTGTTGTAGTTATAAGTAAATTTTGCTATTGCTGTTGCTGCTGCAGTTGAGGTTGTTGTTGAGGTTGCTGTTGTTATAACTGCTGCTGCTGTAGCTTTTGTTACTGCTGCTGCTGCTATTGCTGCTGCTGTAGTTGCTGTTCATATTGCTGCTGCTGCTGTAGTTGCTGTTACTGCTGCTGTTGTTGAGGTTACTGTTGTGGTTGCTGTTGTTGTTGCTGTTGTTCTTGCTGTTGTTATAGCTGCGGCTATTGTAGGTAGCTTCTGTTACTGCTGCTGTAGTTGCTGTTGCTGCTGCTGTTCTTGAGGTTGCTGTTGTTATAGCTGCTGCTGCTGTTGTTGTAGCTTTTGTTGCTGCTGCTGTAGTTGCTGTTGCTATTGCTGCTGTTGATATTGCTGCTGCTGCTGTAGTTGCTGTTGTTGTAGCTGTTGTTGCTGCTGCTGTAATTGCTGTAGCTGTTGCTGCTGTAACTTTTGTTTCTACTGCTGCTGCTGTTGCTAGTGCTGCTGCTGTTGTTCTAGCTGTTGTTATAGCTGCGGCTATTGTAGGTAGCTTCTGTTACTGCTGCTGTAGTTGCTGTTGCTGCTGCTGTTCTTGAGGTTACTGTTGTGGTTGCTGTTGTTGTTGCTGTTGTTGTTGCTGTTGTTATAGCTGCGGCTATTGTAGGTAGCTTCTGTTACTGCTGCTGTAGTTGCTGTTGCTGCTGCTGTTCTTGAGGTTGCTGTAGTGGTTGCTGTTGTTACTGTTGCTGTTGGTATTTGCTGCTGCTGCTGCTGTACTTGCTTTTGCTGCTGCCATTGGTATAGCTGTTGCTGTTGTACTTGTTGCTGCTGTTGTTGTACTTGTTGCTGCTGTTGTAGCTGTTGCTGCTTTGTAGCTGTTATTATAGCTGCTGTTGCTGTTGTACTTGTTGCTGCTGCTGCTTATAAATTTTTATTGTTATTGTCAATGCATTTTATGCATAATTAGCTGGCCAACAAAAATGATAAAAGAAAAACAAAAAAAAAAACTCAAAAAAAAGAGACAAAGCTTTGTATTGGCAAAGAAAGGTAAAGGAAAGAAAAGCAGCGTTAAGTAGAAGCAGCTGAAGAAAGGAAAATAACGTCAAAGAGCGGAAATTAAACGCACTGAAACGTTTCGGAATATTACGTTGATTGTTGTTGTTGTTGTTGTAGTTGCTGTTACTGTTGCTGTTGTTGTAGTTGCTGTTGTTGTTGTTTGAAGCATTCATGTTGTGTTGTGGCCAGTTAGCGTGACAAACGAGTCAAGCGGTCGGTATTGTGGGCGTGGCAATTGCAGGAGAAACAAAGAGAGATAGAAAAGGGCAATGATAGTGTGTGTGTGGGGGGAGGGGTGGTGCGCTGAACGTTGCCTGAGTTGCATTACAAATGCGAGAGGATGTTGACCAAATGGGGAATATACGCAGCAACAACAAAATGTTGCTGTTGTAGTTGTTGTTGTTATTGCTGTTGTTGTTGTAGTTAGCCGCTTGTGATTTATTTTGACCACGTACATATGCAAAACGCATTCTAATGGAACAGCAACAACAATCACTACAAAAACAACAACAATCACTTCAACAACAACAATAATCACTACAACAACAACAACAACAACAATATGATTTAGTATTGTCTACTCTGACATTGCGCATGTAATTGTAATTTGTAGTTACGCTCTGATTTTTGAGTTTCATTTATAGCTTCACCTGTTACTTCATTGTTATTGTTGTTGTTTGTTGTTTGTTGCACGCTTCAGAACAGCTTTTCATTGTTTCATTGTGTGGCATGTTGAAACAAAACGGAAATGCCGCCTTTTGTTATACGGAAATGCAAAAATGATATTGTCGACATTTACCAGGAAATTTAATACTCTCTGCGCGCTGCGCTGCTCGTTTTGCATTACATTTATAAAGAGATTTGCCTTATCAATTACAGGCATAAAGTGAAGGCAAACTTTAACTTTAACTTCAACTAAACTTAAGTTAAATGCTTAAAAAAGAAGACACTTTGTCTGCTAAATTAGTTCAAGGAACTTTACCAACTGCATGTTGAGTGCAGTGGGAGAAAAAAATCAAGTGTTAACTTTGTTAAAAGTTAAAGTTGCTTAATTAGTCTTGTTATAAGTATTTGTATGCTAAATTTTATAAATTTCTTGTTTTTGCTAAAGTTGCTTAAAATCAAATCACAGCAAACTTATTTTAAGTACAAATTTAACTTAATTTAAGCGCAGTTTTTCTTACAATTTATTATTGACAGTCAATAAACTTTTTATTTTGTTGCTTAATTTAAGTTTAATTGTGCTTAAAATAAGATATTTCAGGCTGATTTTAAGAATTTACTTTAACTTGCTTAGATCAAGTCTTAGAAACTTAATTTAAATACAAACTCAACTTAATTGAAGCTCATTAAGACTCAAATTACAAGTTTTTACAGGTTTTTTTTCTGTTTTATTTTATTTTTTTTTTTGAAATTTTAGCTGAAATTCATAGAAAATTTAGCTGTAGTTTTACGATAATTTCCCGCAGTGTAGATATCATGCAGCGTTTACCTACAGCAAACTGCATTTCATTAGAGTAACAAAAAAAAAAATCCGTAGGTTGCCCTACGCCCTTGCAACTGCAAACATGTGACAAAACAGCAACAAGAAGTTGACGAAGACAAAGATGAAGCAGAAGTAGCAGTTGTAGAAGTGGAAGTAGAAGTAGAAGTAAAAAAAAAAAGTAGAGATAAATGTTGAAGAAGTAATAGTATGACAAAAAATAAAAAAATAAACAGCATGAGGCGTCTAGGAAGTGTAGATAGATCGCCCGTACGCGATCTTATGTCGCCAGAGTTACGATGCTTGATTTTTTTTTTTGCCGAGGCGTAGAGACACAACATATACAGCAGATCAGAGCAGAGTAGAGTAACAATCAAACAGTTAACGCCCACAAAAGACTTAACAATTTCAATGTTGCTGATAATGATGATGATGATGGTTGTGTTTGTCTTAGTGGTGGGCGTGGTGCCATAGTTTAAGGCGTGCTACAAAGTTATTAACGTATAAAACATAAATTAAATCAAAAAAATATTATTATTGCCATTGATATAGAATAAAGTCTGCAATATATAGTATATATATATATATTTATAGTAAAAATTTGAAAGCATCTTAAAATAAATCTTAAATTTCAAATAAAAATATATTTAAAAATAAAAATTGGGAGAATTGGGACGAAAGGGTGAAAGTTGACTTAGTTTACAGGTAACATCCAAATTGGGCAAGTTTTGTGTATTGCGACAATAGCGACTCCAACCTTTCCAATATTTGAAACCCTCACGTTCCTGTATTATCTTAGCGCAGGTAATATCATCCGATATATCATCATTTGATAGATCTAAAAAAAAAACAAACAAGTTGATGAGAAATATATATATGAGGAATGAGGAATATATCTATATATGTTCAATAATTTACTCACCTTCACATTTCATATTACATAGTCCACCCTTACGTCCTTCGGCACAGTAATCATTGCTATTAATTTGAAATAAACCATAATTTTTACTATTAGTCAGCGGCGTTACTTTGTTTGTATCCAAATAACTTTCATGTTCCACCAAGCAGATCCCTAAAGATTACAAAGATTTCTATAATTTCTATATAGTTAATATATATTTTTAGAAGTAACAACTTACAATTGGACATTAATGTTTTTTGGAAGCGATAGTTTTGCACCATAACGCGCGTCAATTCGCAACGCATAAACTTCTTGGCCTCCACTCGTTCGCCGCAAAGCAATAGCAGCAGCAGCGGCAAGAGAACTGCCAACGTTGTCGAAGTACGCGACATATCTGAACCTTGTTTACGCTGTAGTACTATATAGTAATTAGTCTAGTATATATATATATATATAGCGAGATTTGCATGAATTTAAATTTAGATTATATTTTGTGAAATTCCAGGAATCGAAACATGATAAGTTCATAGTCGAATCTGTCTAATTATATATGGGTAAATTCAGACTTAACACGCGACAATAAGCTTCATACTATACATGCTATATGCTATACCTATAGATATATGTATATATATCGCTCACATAATATCTAATTAACATTGACGTCAAAGGTTTTGAAAGTATTATCTTGATTATCTTATCTTTAACTGCACTTGCATTAGATTAAAGAGTATACAATGTTCGTCTTGCTTTGACAAAATGTGTTTTTTTTTAACAAAAGTTTTTACGATTGATTAGCACACTTTATATATATATATTATATATTGACATTGTATTATTATATTAGTAACAAGACAAAGAGCGGCTCATTAAGATATCTCAATGAATGCTATAAGTGATATTTTAATACAAATCTATAGAGAATTCATTTTGATGCTGTTTAAACAACTAATAAAAACAAGTAAAACAAGGAAAGTTGTGGGAGATACACAATTTTATAGATACTTTATGCATATATAGTATATAGAAACTTGACGGAAAGCTTATTCGCTTATGATCTGTGATAATAATTATAAATGAACTGTGGAATTTCTATGCAGGAAGATCAGCTATGAGGGAAGATCTTTAAATGAAGTAAGATCAGATATGAGAATAATGATATTCTAAGAAGAAAGATCAATATATAAACGAAGATCAATATATTAAGGAGAATCTTCTATTAGGTAGGATCTTCTATGAGGGAAAATCTTTTTTGAAGAAAGATATTCTATGAAGGAAATTCTTCTACGAAGAAAGAATTTCTCTGCAGGAGGATCTTCTATAATAGGAGGATCTTCTATGAAGGAGAATCTTCTATGAAGGAGGATCTTCTATGAAAAAGTATCTTCTATGAAGGAAGATCTTCTCTAAAGGAGGATCTTCTATGAAGGAGAATCTTTTATGAAGCAAAATCTTCTCTAAAAGAGAATCTTCTATGAAGGAGGATCTTCTCTGAAGGAGAATCGTCTATGAAGGAGGATCTTCTGTCAGGGATAATATTCTACAAAGAAAGAATTTCTCTGCAGAAGGATCTTCTATGAAGGAGGATCTTCTCTGAAGGAGGATCTTCTATGAGGGAGGATCTTCCATGAGGGAAAATCTTCTACGAAGAAAGAATTTATCTGCAGGAGGATCTTCTATAAAAGCAGGATCTTCTCTGAAGGAGAATCTTCTATGAGGGAAGATCTTCTATGAAGGAGAATCTTCTATGAAGGAGGATCTTCCATGAGGGAAAATCTTCTACGAAGAAAGAATTTCTCTGCAGGAGGATCTTCTATAAAAGGAGGATCTTCTCTGAAGGAGAATCTTCTATAAAGGAAGATATAAAATGAAGAAAGATCTTATGCAGGAAGATCTTATGTGCATGAAATTCTTATATTCCTGTGATTTACATCATTTCCTCAGCTCTTATTATGAGTTAACTCATTGAACAATTTCATTATAGGCTTGCTTCACTGTAACTCTTATGAAATTGAAATTCATCAAGTCATTCAACATTTTGCATTATCTAAAGCGAAAGGGAAACAAAGTTACACGCGTAGAGCAGATAAAAAACAAAAAAACAAAAAACACGCAAAGAAGCAACGATACGCTAAGAAATTTCACTTAGTAATTATGATTTTACAGTCAAATAGTAGTTAGATCTTTAGAATGCGATGCTATATCTTAATGAAATAGTATGAAATAGTGGCAATATAAATTGTAAGCACAATAAAACTTGGGGTTTTTTTTATTTATTTAGAATGTTGAAATTTTGACTGTGTTTTTTTTCGGCAATTTATTTTGACTGTTGTTTTGTGTTTTAGTTTGTTTCACATTTCAAAATTACAATGTAATTACAATGTTTACCTTTTGTTAATTAACTGAACACAATACACAGAGCGGCAACAGCAACAACAATATTAATAATAATAATATTAATAATAACTAGTTTATACACGTTTATACACAAGAGAAAGAGAGAGAGAGAACGTATGACAACAAAAAATAAAGAAAAAAGAAAAAAAAACTTTTGTTGTCGTTGTTGTTTTTGTTATTATTTTGTATATCTTATATCTTTTGTATTCGAGTTGAGACTGACGCTGCTCAACATGTGCGGCGCTGTGGGCCCCAACTCAGATACTAAAAGCGTAAAATATAAAAAAAAAATAACAAAAAATTCAAATGTTTTAAGTATTCTTTACGTAGTGCTTGCTGCTGTTGCTGTTGCTGTTGCCGCTTCCAAAACAAAAAGTACTCATAGCAACATTTTGCTCACACTCAGCGTATTTATTGGCATTCGACGCGCTAAAATAACTCAGCTTCTCTCTTTCTCTCTCTCTCTCTTTCTGTCTTACACTCTCTCACACTTTTTGTTGCTCTAGCGTTTGAGATAATGTCAGGTTGTTGTTGTTATCGTCTATGTTTAAAGTGATTTCGGTGATAAGCCTTTGGCCCATCCTCAGTTAATATTGTGACACAATTCAGATTAAGCAAAG
>JBAMBR010001355.1:0-90311 GCA_037044475.1 Zaprionus obscuricornis
GAAAGTGCCTACCTGAAAGACTTACAGATTGACAGACTGTCTTTCTCCGTCTGTCAATTGACAACTGCTGTTCATATTCCACTACACAGCGCTGACCAAACTGTACACTTTCCCAGTCACACACACACACACCACATACACACATTGTCAGACTCAAACCAATTTTTAATTGCGCCATGTAACTTAATTTTTAATTAGTTCTTTTTTTTTCTGTTTCCCTGAAACAGCTGTTAAGGGTCGTGCTGCTGGTATTAATAAGAAACAAAAAACAAAAAAAAAAACCCTTTAATCATCTGAACAGCTGAACATATTCACAAGAAACTCAAAAACAAGCATGCTCGGACCAATCGGAATATAAAAAAGTAAATGCACACTCTGCCATATTAATAAATTAAATATTTCAGTATGAGTTTTGTGTATGTGTGTGTGTGTTTGTTTGTATTTCGTGTTGGTTTATGTGATAATGCGACTTAGACCCGATACTTGTACAAAATGTATATGTGAATTTCAACAGAACTGCTTAAATATTTAATATAAATTGATGACCTCAATTTCAATTTTATTTATAGTTGCTTAAATGTTTAACTTGTGGCTAGCTGCCATTGAATTCGAAAGGAAAACTTTATTTAACCATAATTATTCATAGAGATTTATATAGCATACTTTTTTGGGGAGATAGCTAAAAAAATATTTTATATTTTTGCTGCAAGTTTTATATTAAAGATCGCAGCATATATACATTTATTTATTTCCCTCAATAGTTTTACTATAAAATTTCAAGTTTCTCCATGTCGCACATCGTTTTGGAAAAATTTTTCAAGCACTTTTTGATGACATCATCAAACACACACTCACACATACATACATATACATATACATATACAAATGTCGTGTGTTTAACAAAAGAAAAGCAAAGTAAAAAAAAAAAACGCACATATTTTACCTGCAGCATAAAGTAGCGAACGCAACTGCAAAGCGAAAAGAACGCGAACTACTTTCAAAGTGGGCAAAAAATAAAAAAAAAGGAAAAAGGCGAAAGGCGAAAGGCAACAAAAACAATTTGCATGAAATTGCTAGTACGTGGAAAATTAGCTACACCCGCTAAGTGCTTGGGCCAAAGGAAAAGTTAAGAGAGTTTTCCGCCACCTTGCTACATGCTGTACCTTTTATACTGGCAGTACTTGCTACACTATGTATGTTGCGTTACACAAAGCGCATTTTTGCAGTCATTAGAAGACACCTGCAAAATATGCAGCATAAAAAGCGACGATGATGGCGACGTCTATGATGGAAGCAAAAGTGTTTCAAAGTGTCCAAAGGGGCCAAAAGTGTATGGAAGCTGGAACCAAAAACAAAAGCCAAAAAAGCTAACGCAATAGCAACAGTAGCAGCAGCAGCAGCAGCTGCTGCTAATATTGTTACTGTAGGTGCTGCTGTTGCAGGTATTGCCGCTGCTGCTGCTGCTTCTACTGATGTTGCTGTCAGTAGATTATGCCATAGCTCGTACTTGGCCATGGCGTAAATGTTGTGAATTTTTGATGCTACTGCTGCTATAGCTGCAAATTGGAGCAGCTGCAGTTGTTGTCCTTTAAATAGTAGTTCTCTCCCTCTCTCTCTCTCTCTCTCTCTCTCTCATTCTCTCTCTCTCTCTCTCTCTGTCTATCTCGATCACGCAAAGTGTGTCTGCTAATAGCCAAAGTAACAACAGTTTGTCAAGCATTATGCAAAAATAGTTAATGGCACAGTTATTGCCCTCTGCCATAGCTCACTCGCACAATCCTAGCCCTCTTTCTCGCTCTGTCTCTCTTACTCTGTATAGTTCTTTCTCTTTCACTCTTACACTGATGTTGTTGTTGTTGTTGCTGTTACTGTTTAGTCACCTGTGAAATTTGCCTACTTTTCTTTGTTGCCTTGCTTGTAAAATTGGGTCGCCTTTGTTTGTGTGTCTGTATTTGTGTGTACGCATATGGGCGTGGCAGGGGCTCGTCAAATGCCAAACGCAGTAATTGAAAATTAAATGTAATTTTATGGCCAAAGTTAAACGCACAAACACACAGTCGCATACATTTATGTATAGACATACTGTGGCACATTGAGTTCGAAGCCTTTGCCTGTGTGTTGATCCTTTTCCTGTGCCAGTTTCAGTTCCAGTTTTTAGTCCTCTGTGTGAACTCGCACAATTGTTACGGATTTTGCGCTCGCGATAATCATAAAAATGAAAATTTTAACAGCACACACGGCGCGACGTTCGCCTTCCCGCAACCCACTGCACCGCATCGCACTGCCCCCTGCCAGGCAGTCATTGCTTTTGCTTATACAGGAGCCTCAAACCTCATGTCAATACACTTCCAACGGCGAGTCGCTTGGCTCTATGTATGTTTGTTGTTTGTACGTTGTGTCAGTGTGTAGTTACTTTTTCTAGCAACAGCACACGCAACACCAGCACACAACAACAGGAACAACAACAACAACATAGAAAAACATACAACAACCTTTCAACACACACTCATACTCACACACACATACTGATTTATTGATTTTGCGCCTTGCTTACATTTAGACGTTGCCGCCCACAATTGGTGCGGCTCGTTAGGCTTAGAAGATTTTACAATATGATTTTAACTACCGCGATAAATGTTTTTGATTTCGATCAGGGCAATAACGATAGATGTAGATGCAGATATAGATTAAAAGGGAAGATATAAAAAAGGAAAGCAAATCGTTAAGAATCAATAAATTGAGAGAAACATTAAATGAAATAGGGTTTAAGGCAAGATTAGCTGCTGATTACAGCAGTTTGTAGTGTAAAAGATAAAAGGTACATTACATATCAATATCAGATCAATATTAATATTTGACTGATTGATTGATTGGCGGATGTCACAAAGTCAGTACAAATAAATATAAATATATAAATAAAATATGATATATTTTAAATATATATATAAATAAAATAATGAATAATAAAAATTAAGAAATGTTCAGGAGTAAAATAAATATAAATATAAACATATAAAATAATAGATATTTTATAAATAGATAATAGATTTTATAAAGAATAATAGGTATTTTATAAATTATGTCACAAATTAAATATATAAAATATATATTAAATATATAAAAAAAATAATAAATTATAAAAAAGGGAAATATTCAGGTATATGTAATAAATATAAATAAATAAAATATTTTATAAATGATGTGACAATAAATATAAATAAATATTAAATACAAAAAATATAAATTAAATAATAATAAAATAATCAATAATGAATTAAACAGAAATAGATATAGAAGTGGAAAATTTTTTAACATATTTAAATAAAATTATAAATAATACAAATAAAGAAAAAAAGAAAGGTTTATAAAAGAAATATAAATGAATCAAATAATAAATATAGATATTTCATAAATTATGTTACAAAGTCATTACAGTAAATATAAAATACAATAAATAAAATATAATAAAAATATATAAATATAGTTTAAATTAAATATATATATATACGGGTATATATATAAACTAATAAATAATACAAATAAAGAAATATTCAGGTGTATGTAATAAATATAATAAATAAATCAAATAACAAAAGTAAAATAATAAATAAATATTTTGGTTTTGCAAAGATATTTCATAAATTATTAATATAAATTATTTCATAAAATAGTATGAGATTTGATATGATGCGTAATAACATTCTTATATAAACTTACCAAAATTTTGGGTCGACAATAAGTTGTAATGTTTCTTTTCAGTTTAGCGATCTCTCGGTACAGATTTAAGAATTTATTTACTTTGATTTGTTTTGTTGATATGTATTTATTGGTCCACGCATTGGATTCTTTATAAAGTAAGTACAATCATAACTCTTGTACAATCATAAGTTTAGTTTGATTTAGTAAACAATTCTTGTATTTATTAGAAGTTAAGTTCCTTTCAAAGTTGATATGTTGCGATAATAATTCGGATCACGTATTTGATATGTATCGTGATATATTTATTTATTTTTTTTCGTTTATAATAAATATTTTCTTCGCTTTGTATATATAAAATTACTAATAAATGTTATATTGATTATTATTATTTTTGTTTTTTTTTTTTTGTTAATTTGTTGTTGTATAATAGATTATATTTATTTATAATTTATTTTATGTATAAATGATTTATATTAATTATATGTAAATATATATTAATTGATAATAACGCCACGTTAACTCTTTGCAAGAGCTTTGATATGTATGCGATAATTAACACGATTTTCTTATTCGACTACAGCATTAAATTGAATTATTTATTTTGTTTTTAAGTAATTTAATAATTAATTAATAATTGACCAAACTATTGAATTATTTTACATGCTTGAATTAATTTTTTTTTTTTTTGTAATTTATAACATATTTTTTATTTCATATTTTTCGTTTTTTGAGTTTTTTGTGTAATTCACATTTTCCTTTAATAATATTCCTTTTTTTATGTTTTGTTTTCGAATATTATATTCCACACAAGTTCCACAAATTGCGTTTTGCTTTGCAAGCTTTCTCTTGCTTTCTTGCTCTCTGTCTTTCTCTTTCTTTGTGCTGCTCTGCGCTCTTTTTTATCCTTCGCAGTAATGCTCCACCTTTGCATCCACCACACTCCTCTCTATCATAGCCACAGCAACTCTTCACTTCTCTCTATATACTTTCTTCCTTACGGCACACCTCTCTCTATCTTTCTATTTTCCTCTATCCGTCTCTTGCTTGTTTTCTCTCTCTTTCTTGCGCTTGCTGGCTTTCAGGCGGCAACGGCAGCAGCGGCAATTACTCGCTTTACGCGTTGTTTTATTATTTTTTTTATTTCAGTTTTTGCTATTCCCTTTTGTGTCCACATTCGCTACGCAGAAAAGCCGTTTACCGAAAATTTTGTAAATAGATAACAAGAAAACGTAATTTCAAATTTGAACTTTTGCTACTCAATTTTCGACAATTTATTTATTTATATTTATTTTTGTTCTGCACTGTTTATTGCCGTCTTTTCTTTGGGCTTTCTTTCGTCCTTTTATTACTGTGCTTAGCTCCTCGTTTTTGGCCGCTGCCGTTGGCCGCCCGCCCACAAATTATACAATCGGCGTAAATAATTTGCGACTTTTCGTTTAGCAATGTTGTAAATAAAATTATCTTGTCTTTGTTTTTGTTTTTTTATTTTCTACCGTTTTACACTCGCGCTTGAATTGAAATATTTTTAATGCGATTTATTGCACAATTATTTGGCTCTGCATAGAAGTCGATTCTCAGTTACGCTTTCGCTGCTGTTCGCTCCGTGTGACAGAGTCAAAGTGTTGTCGTTTACTCACGAGCTGCTGGACGCTGCCTCTGATGCTAAGCGATGAATTTTTCATGAATTCTCCTTATTAGAGATTTTTTCGCCCCCGTCTTTTATTTCAGATTGTATTTTCAGACTGCGCACACAGCAGCCAAAAAACTCAGAGAGAGAGAGCCATTGATGCCGCGACATTGATATGAGGAAGCGGGGAGCGGTTAGAAAGTAGGAAACTTTATCTTGGGGTTGGGTGCGACGGATGCTTAAGGTTAGGCAATGAGAGACAAGCTCAAGGCATTTGTTCCGAGAGAGAGAATTTATCAGTTGAAATAGCGCCTCGAACATTTCTTTTCGTATTACTTTATCTGCTGCTTTGCGGGGGTGGCTAAACATTAGTTGGGGCTGCTTTTGGGGTTGCTCTAACTGTTTATTCTATGCTCTTTTTTACAAATTTGCTTTTGTTCACTGTTTCGCATCACGGTTTGACATTTGACTCAACTGATTGTTTTCACTGCTCTCCTAACTGCAGCAACGCATGCGTTTAGCTCTTCTTCTAACTGATGCTAGATGGCGCTGCATAGCAGCGCGGTTGTTGTCTTGGCTAGAGCATAAAGCGAGCTCTAGCGGACGTATATAGGACTACAAAATGGAGGGAAAACAGTTTTTTTTTAATTCTTTTGAATGTCACAATTTATTTGACAAAATTTATTTTGATTACTTATTTATTTTTTATAATTATTTTTTTTTTAATTATTTTGCAATACTTTAATTTAATATAGGATGTAGATCAACTTGATTTAAATTACTTCTCACAGTGGAATTACGTCAACAGTTAAACCGTTAGAACAACAAATTAGGCAATTTTGTTGTGTAAACAATTGTGGAAAATCGCAGCATTCCTTGGGGAAAATATAAGTGCAGAATAACGTCTGCCTTTAGCGTCATTAACAACGCGTGTACAAATCAATAGACAGAGATATATATAGAAATTTATCATATTCAAATGTTATATTACCATAAAATTCAAATGTTTTTATTATTTTTCTTATATAGATAATAAAATCTGTATTATAAATTTATATAATACAAAAAAAATCCAGATAATTTGATTTTTTATTTTGATTTATTTAAATTTAAACTACAATTTTTATATTTAATAAATTGATTTTAAAAATATATATTTGAAATTTGTCAACCTCTAATTTTGACGCTTTTGGGAACAACATAAAAAATTGCCGCATGAAATAAAAAACCAGCATCTAAGTATAATCAGATGATATACGATTTCTCAGGCCACGTCTCATGCACTCCCTTTGGATCCTTCCATTAGCAGCAGTATCCGTTCGGTTACCATTTCCCTTGTCCCTGCTTCTATCCCTGCAACCCATACTCTTTAATTGCACTTCTTCTCTGGGCCGACATCTGCTTGCCTCCCACTTGCGGGCAGCTGCTGTCTTGCCGCCCGTTGTCCTAGCACAAGCATTTTTCGGTAAAATGAAAATCAATAAAAAGCTCAATGACGTCAGCCGCGTATACATACACAATGTAAACACACATACGCACTCATTTATATATATATATATATATATATATATATATATATATATACACCAACATCAACATCAATACTAACAGCACCACACACACACACACATAAGATGAGAACAGTGGCCCGCTGGCTAAGTGAGCCGCGTACGAGCGCAAAAGGACACCCGCAGGAACGCAAAACGCAGGATATGCTGTTCGGGCAGCCACGAAGATGTTGCACGTGAGCCGGCCAGAAAGTTTCCAACTGAAGATGTGTACAAGATATAAAAGCGAAGAGGGAAGAGTGAAGAGTGAAAATGTGAAAGAGTGTACATGATTTTGGGAGTAAGTGACGGTTGCTAACGCCGCATGACAATTTTCGCTAAATCACATGATAGCTGGCGATAAGCAGGCAGATAAAAACGACAACAGCAACGACACTGACAACGACAATGAAAACGAGAACGAGAACGAGAACAAGAACAAGAGCGAAAAATAAAACGAGACCAACAATGAATTTGACTAAGTAATTTTTGAATATGCATTTTGTTAACTTACAATTGCAAAACGCAATATTTCAGTTGCAAGCCGAAAAGTATGCAACAACATTTTGTGATACGCACGTGCGCTTACTTTTTGTATTTTCTGCTTTGCAAAAAAAAAAAAAATAAATAAATAAAAAAAATAGACTAATTTTTCAACAGATATTTAGACAAAAACTGCACAAGAAATATTTTTTATTTTTTTTTTTTATCTTTTGCAATTCTTGATTTTGTTGTGAAAATTCCATGAATAAGAATAAATTGCCAAAGTTGCTTTGTGGTTATGAATGCTTCATTGTGCTTTGTGGCATTTGTTAGATTTATTCTCTTATTGTAGTGCAAATAAATTGTTGAAATTTATTCAAAGTAATTTGCGGTTTGATGCTAAGCATAAAATTATTATTTAAATTTATTATTTTCCTCATTTTATATAATTTGCTTAGCGCTGCTAATGCATACTTTCAGGCAGCGATTAAAAAGAATTAATTGCATTAATGTTGAGTGAATTATTGAATGAATCTGTTGAACTTATTTCAAAGCAAGTAATAGTGTATGCATTTGGGAATTGCCCAGCGAAATGGCGCAGAAATTGTTATGGCTGAAAGTGATTGCAGTGAAACCGCAGAACATAAGCAATAACAAGAGCAAAGACAAACATCAAACTCAGTTTCACTGCGGCAAAATAGCAAGAACAACAACACAACGTGAACACAAGTAATAATAATAACTGGAACAACACATGGAGAAGCTGAAAACAGTAGCAGTAACAGTAGCAGTAGCAGAAGCACAAGCAAAAACATAAGCAGAAGAAGTATGGTAGAAGAAAACGTGGAAGTGGAAGTGAAAGAACATGGCATAATATACACTTGAATTTTATGAATATGCAACATCAAGTTTGATGTTAATGTTTGGCAGCATGCGACAGTGAGAACGAAACAGGAAGACAACCATTAACTTAGGAAGTTAGAAAGAGAAAGCGACACAGAGATAGATAGATAGATGGAGATAGAGAGAGAGAGAGAAAGAGAATGAATGTGATGAATATATAAAAAAGAAAGAGAGAGGCAATACACAAACACACACACACACACACACACACGCACACAAACAAATTTAGTTACATTTATTAACGCATTTAGTTTGTAGTAGGTGTTAAAATTGCACATGAAATATGAAAACGGCCGTTTTATAAGGCCACCAATACCAATGCGAAATACGAAATACGAAATACCAATACTTATACGAAAAATGTATGCTCTGCCTGCCTAACCCTAAGACAGTTGTTCCCTCTCCCATGGTTAATAACTCCATTGGCCGATTCACCACAGCGAGAGAAATATAGGGTAAACTGTATAAAACGACAAACACACGCACACACACATACAGAAAAAAAGAGAGAGAGAGTGCGAGGTAACGCAATGCTGACGACAATCGACGCTCTCAATCGTTGTCTCTATCTCTTTCATTCACTGTCTTATATTTAGTCGCTTTTTCTCTCTCTCTCTCTCTCTCTCTCTCTCTCTCTGTCGCGAGCGCTCTCTTGTCTTGTGGGTGGCAGGTCGCCTATACGTTGCCTGTCGACTCGACACTTGAAAGCTCAGACGTGCTGTTCGCTTCAGTTTGCGCTTCAGTTTCAGTTTCAGTTTTAGTCGTTGTCGTGTCGTGATGTCGTTGCCGTCGTCGTCGTTGTTGTAGTCGCAGCAACAGCAGAAGCAGCAGCAGGCAGCAGCAGCAGCTTCAGCAGTAGCAGCAGCAGCAGCTGCAGTCAACGTCGCGCGCATTAAACTATAATAATAATAATAATAATAAATTTTATAATAATAATAATAATAAAAATAATAATTAAATCAAACAAAAAAAAAAAAAACAATATTTATAAAAATAATAATTACTACAATAATAAAAATAATATTTATACTAATATCAATAATAATAATAAATATAATAATAATAATAATAAAAATAATAATAATATTAGTACCATCTGCAACAATAGAAAAAAAATTGTAGAATATTTTTTTTGGAACCATAAAATTGCGCATATGGAATGCATAAAAAGATACAAAAACACATACGCAAACGCGTACACAAATACATGTATACACACACACACACACATATACACAAACAAACACAAGTGAAAACTAATTGTGATTTAAGCTAATAACAAAACAACAACTACAACAAACAAACAACATCAACAACAAATCGTGTGTTCTAAGTAAGGAAAAAACAAAATTTTCAATTTTCTATTTTTTAGATTTTTTTCTATTTTTTATTCAATATCTTTTCACTGCGTTTTCGTGTATTTTTCTGTACACAGAACAGTAAGGCAAAGTTGCCTCTTCTGCCCCTGCTGCAACATATCAAAAAAAAATAAAAGAAATATATACAAAAAAAAAAAAAAAAACCCAACCCTAAGGCAGAGGGAACTCTCCACAATGTCGTCGTCGTCGTCGTCGCTGCCGCCGTTGTCGTCGTTTTTGTGGCCGTGATCTCGTCGTGCCTCGTCGCAGCTCGTCCCGCACAAATATGCAGGATAAACGCATTAAATATGCTGGAAAATCATACACAAACACACACACACACACAGACGTATATGTGCTAAAAGTGCACATACAAATTTACTTGCGCAAAACTTGATAATTGTTATAAAATTAAATGGCGAAAATCAAATTGGGAAAATGAAATTAACAAAAAATGTTGCGCATAAATAAAATAAAACCAGTAAAACAATTACGTGCATGTGTGTGTGTGTGAGTGGCACACACACACACACACACACACACCTATTTACTCTCGCTGTGATAAGTTCACCACACACAGAGCAACAAGAACAACAAAAACAACAACAGCCCCCAAAAACAATGCGCAACTCTGTTAAATGTTAACTGGCAAAGCGCACAAAAGAAAGTTGGCAGCTCTCTGCAACACACACACACGCACACACACAAACAATTACTCTCACAAAAAAAAATATATATATATATATATATATACGTACATTTAATGGCAAATTACTTGGCACGACGAGAACTACAACAAGTTGCAGCTGGACAATGAACAATACAATGGGCGCATACATTGCGTATGGGCAATGAATGTGAATGCATTCGCAAGTTTCATTCGTGTCCTTTATTTTTATCCTGCTCTCAAGTACACAACAATAAATGGCAAAGCCCCCTATTTACCAGTATATACTCGTATTTACCACTATTCACCAGTATTCTGCCCTAGTGCAACATAATTACATTAGTTCACTTCACAGACAGCAATCGCAGCTCGTGAAGTTTACCAGCAAAAAAATTTCAACTCCTGTTTAATCAAATCACTGAAATCTTCATATTCGCAGTTAATAAACAAGTTTTCTCATTCTCAATTTTAGTTACTAATACAAAAAAAAAAAATAAAAACAAACAACAACCAAAAAACAAACAAATAAAATTTAATAAAAAACATCCAGTAAATAAATGAAATTAAAGTGCATTCAAAATAGTTAAAAAAAATAAATAAAAAGAAAATTATACACAAAATAAAATAAAATTTGTAATTGTGCAGTAAAATAGCATCGCTTTTCTACATGCATATACATATGTATATAGTATAAATAAAAAAATTAAATTCAGTAAACATTTTTATTTAAAAATCTCTACAATAAAAAAAAAAACATTATAGAAATAACAATTTTTAATACAGTAAATTCAATTTAAGTTTTTTTTATTAAAAAACTTAAAACAAAAAAAAAAACCAAAATACAAAACAAAACAAAATAAAACGTGAGAGGAACAAACCAAAAAATGTAAACCAATTGAAACAACGAATAAAAGAACAACGCCGTTTATAGAACAAACCACAACAAACAACAAACAACATCCACAACAACAACATCATTAGAAATATATGTAAGTAAAAATAAATAAATTTCGCTGAAAAGTATGCTATGCATTTTTAATAATTTAAAGCGCAAATAAAACGTTAAAGCGCTTTTATAATATTTTCATTTATACTATATGCCGAGGTTCATAATTATTTAATTACTCATTTTTCCATTTAAAATGCATTTTCAATTTAAAAAATGATTAATAAAATTATTATAAACCTCGGCATATAGTATAATTCGTTATGCTAAAATAACGTAAAATTATTCACATCTATATTCACATATTATTCATTTTTATGCTGCTCCCAACTAGTTTTGCTTGCGGATATTAACGAATGAATAGCGTGAAATTGAATAGTTTAGTGATAAGACAACAAATTATCTAGCTATAAATCTTGACATTTGCGCATTAATCTACTTACTAATTGGAATAATTTTTAATTAAAAAATGTTAAAGGAAAAGGAAATCAGAAACAAAAAAAAAAAATAGAAAATAGAAAATAGAAAAAGAAAATCAAAGCGACGAAACTACAAAAACAGATACAAAAGAGAAAATAAAAGTAACAAATGCGAGGCAATTGCCAAGAGATTGCTTGTAATGGCAGGGAAAGAAAAATACAAAAAAAAAGTGAAGCTGTCACACAGCTCGTTCGTTGTTATTGTTGTTGCTGCTGCTGCTGCTGCTGTTGTCGTCTTTGTTGCTATTTACTGGCCAATAATGAGGCGAGTAGGCGAATAGGCAAGCAGCAGCCACCGATGCCGATGGTGATGGTGATGACGATGGCGACGTCGATGTAAATGGGGCGCGGTATGGGGATGGTCTGCATCGATGGGCGGCAAATTTAATTAAAAGGTAAACTTGTTAAGCAACAGGGACGAACATCAACAGCAACGACAGCAACAGCAGTAACAACAGCAATAACAACAACAACAACAACAATAACAATAACAGTAGCAACAGGCAGCCGTTGAATCGCTTTTACTACTAGTTTACTGTGCTGTCAACTCAAAATAGTAAACGTCATGAGACAGAATATAACATCAACAATGACAGCAACAGCAACAACAACAATAACAAACATATTCAAATAGACTTTTAGATACTCTTTAGGCAATAATTAATTGTATAAATTTATACAAATTTATTTTTTATTTTGTTTCGTCTTCAAAAGAAGAAAAAGAAAGCTAGGAAAGCGAATCAATAATTTGTTTAGTATGACTGAAAAACTTCAAGGACTTTCTCTTCAAGGAAAAATAGCTAAAACACAATGCTCTCCCAAGAGCTTTAAAGTCTCAACTCAATCTTGTAAAAAAAAAAAAAAAATAGAAAAAAATAAACATAATCTAGCCGCTAATGTATTTACTTAAGCATAGGGTATAAGGGGTCAGCAAATTGAGTGCTATGTGTGTGTGGGTGTGTGTGTGTGTGACTGTCGGTTGCCCTGACAAATGACAATGATGACGACACGCGACATGCGAAATGCGACATGCGAGATGTAAGATGTAAGATGCGAGAAATGAGAGAATGCGAGGGGTACAAGCGCCATGATGGCCATGGACGTCATAAATGTTTGACAATGCACACGCGGCGTATGAGTAATAGAAAAATGTTACTCATTCGCCTAGGCAACACTCTATATTGAGACTATCTATCTATATTCAATACTATTACTCTTTCACAAGGTCTATGCGAATGCTCTGTACTTTATCTTGCTCTTTTTCTCTCTATCATAGCTATGTAAATGTATGAGTGTGTCATTTTCTCTCTGTCTATATGTCATTGTGTGTGTGTGTGTGTGTGTGTGTGTGTGTGTGTGTCTGTCTGTGTGTGTGTGGGCGAAGCTTGTTAAAATTATTGAGGCAAAGCAGAAAGTACCCAACGCCTACAACATATTCTGTTACTTCTGATTCTTCTTCGTCGTAGTCGCCGTCTTCTTCTTCGACTTTTGCTTGTTCTCTTAGTCATTGTTATTGTTGGGTTCAATGGGTGCATAAAATTGCTTTTTGTGTTCGTTCCCATGTCATCGTTCTCTTTTTGACATGCTTCTCGTACATTTTACAACGGAAGATTCGCCAGCCACTGTTTCTCATTTTATATTTTTATTTTTCTATTTTTTGTTTTGTTTTGTTTGCCAACTTTTTTTTTTTTTTTGCTGTAGTAATGTAGTATCTCAATCCCCTTTGTATCCCTTTTCTATTTCCGACTATTGAGTCAATGCTTGTTCCTGGCAATTGACAAGTTTTTGTTTTACAAATCGTAGAACATTTTGTTTCATTGTTTTGCACATTGTTTTGTACATTGTTTAATCATTGTTTTCAGTTAATTGCATGGAAATTGTAAAAGTTGTAAAAAGGAAGCGAATTGTTGCACTTGCCACAATTCATTTGCCAGTCTCATAAATAATGCTGCCACGAGTGCTGCTGCACAGTGGTATTAATATTCATTTTGTATGCCTACTTTTCAAATAATTTGTAGGAAGTTTATTAGATTTATATAAAAAAAAAAAATAAGCGAATAAAAGGGAAATTCATAGAGCACTGAAATTTATGTAAAGTTCTTGGGATATTTTGTACCACTGTGCATTCGTTCCTTTGCAAAACTGGCTGCCCACTTTTTCAAATATGAAAAATTATAATTACATGCACGCGAACAACAACAACAACAACAATAATGACAACAACAGCAACTTCTATAGCCTTCTTAGCTTGGGGTTCAACAGAACTTTCTTTGGCAGACAAATAACAACAGCAGCAAGAACAACAACAACAACTAGAAGAATAATAAGAACAACAAACAACAGCAAAATGACCAAGTCATTGGCATTTTTATAGTTTTGGCTTTGGCTTTGAGTGCTTTGTGAGCTGCTAGCCGCAATGGCAACTTGGCCGCATTTTCTTTTAGTTTTACTTGTGTCTCTTACTCTATGCCAAGAAAGACACTATTACACACACATACACACACACACACACCTAATAAACACTCACTAATCAAGCGAGTGCATTGCACTCATTTACAACGGTAATTTTCAAATGACGCCAAGTAAAATTTATCTGCATGAATTTGCGATCACAAAAAATTGAAATGTTGATTTCAACGTGACGTCAAGAAATGCAAAGAAAAAAAAAAAACTAAAATAGAAAATAGAAAATGAAAAATAATTAGCATTAATTCAAAGAGTTGCAAGACACACAACGAGACAGAGATAGCGATAGAGACAGCAATAGAGAGATAAATGAGTCGAATTTTTCTATTGAAAATAGAAACAAGAACTGGACAATAAAATAATGCTTGCAACTGTTGGCAAGTTGCAAGTTCCAAGCACTATGCAAGCACTTTGACATTTAACGCTAAATTACATCGATTTATAGCTAAAGTTCAGCTGGTTAATGATTTAAAAATAACTTTTATTTCACTTACATATAGCTGTGGGAATATCCATAGAATTATTGTTAGTGCTAATGTAAAGATAGTGGAAATAAACAACAAAACTAGAAAATGTCTTTATAACAAGCCGAAGATTTCATACTCTAGCAAATTTTGTTTTGTTTATACTAAGACAGTTACCTATATAATAAATAAATAATAGTCTGATATTAGCTAAACTTGACAATATTATCGAAGTCGTTGCTATACTTGAAATTTCAATTGGAAAATGTGAAAAAATATAGAAAGCAAACTTATTTTCATTGCAAGTTTTTGAAGAAAACTTTTCATTGGAAAACTCAATTTTTGGTCGATGATAGCTATATAATATAGTTGGCCGATTTTCATTAAATTTGTATGAAAATATAAGTTTCAGCTGTATAGCTTTACAAACAAAACATTCATATGATATAGTTATCCGATCTGACAAGTTTCTACTTACCGACCGCTTCTTCGAAAACTAACTTGGCAAAGATGTGTCACTCATGAATATTTGCTGTTTAACAACTTATACCGACTAAAAATGCAAATTATGAGTCAAACACAATTCCAAAAAATAGAGGAAATATATATATATATATATATATATATATATATATATCGGTATATTTCTATAGATATATATGGTATATGTCCATCACATAACTGTCTGTGTGTAACATACGCTTGACCGTAATTAATATATCCACTGCTTGAGTATAAAACGCAAGCAAGGTTAACTCAAGGTTGGCTAAAAAATCAAAGTCGCAATTCAACAGTTAGCTGCATTTTTAGTACAGTTGCTTCCAAAGGCCAAGTGCAAATAATAATAGTAGTAGTAGTAGTAGTAGTTGAGCTATTGAAATTATACTATAAATATTACTATATGTACTACATAGTATATGTATATGTACAATATAAGCTCATAGAAAGCAGCGAACATTCCGGAAGCAATATTAAATCTCCAGCTGTGTCTGCATGCAGCTGACAGCAAAAGAGAAAACTTGATGATTACAATTTTCTCAGATAATTGGTAATCTGATAAATACATAGATACCTCACCTTTTCCGCCTTCATACTTCAATCTTCAATCTGCACTCCTCATTCTTCATTAGTGCAGTAATCATAGTGTAGTGCAATTAAACTGTATCTGCGGCCCTTCAAAGTAATAACGATGCAAAAGCAAAAGCAAAAGCAAAAGCAAAATCAAAAGCAAATGCAATGCGATGAGAATTATAAGATTATGCAGAACACAAGTTGATTCCCAGGTAATTTTCCAGGAATTGTAATTAAATGCAATATATAATATGTATAATCGAACGTGCAAGAATTTGCGTTGCAATCATTATACTACACGTATGTGTGTGTGTGTGTGTGTGTGTGTGTCTGTTTATACGTGGGTGTTAATAATATTTACTACACAACTCTTATGTAATGATTAATTAGAAATAGCTGCAGTATATCAAAAAACTTGGCATGAAAATCTGCAAATGTCAAGCAATAACTGAGTGAGAGATGAAAGTTACAGAATTTGAAATCAGATTTTATACAAAAACAGAACAGAACAGAGAAGAACATTGCAGGGGTCCGAGAGTAAAGAACAGACAAACCAAAGGCATGGGATTGAATAGAGGTAATTTATTTTTTTTTAAATTCAAATTCAAATTCAGAATTTTGTGAGAAGCCTGAAAGTGAAAGAAAAGCTTTGCAATTTTGACCTTTGGTTTCTGTGGTTTACTCTTCGCCCGTGAACTGAATGCCAAAATGTTGTTCTATTGTCATTTCTTACACTACTATTGCCTACAGTCTACGTCTGTACGGCCCCTCTTTACCGGCGACACTGGCTAGTTACTGATGTTGATGCTGATGCATTTGCACATTCATTTCGCCAATTACTAATTGAAAGTGTCAATTAGAGCAACGTGAGATGTTTTCAGCACAGCTTTCATTAGAGTCAGCCGTAGTTTTAACAGGAAAAACAGTAGCTATAGCAACGGCAACGGCAACGTCAACGGCAACAGCAACAGCAACAGCAGCAGCAACAACTGAACTTTCACATTTATCAGATGTTGATAACTTTTTATGCTGGGATATGCGGCGTATGCGTAATATATATATATATATATATTTGTGGTAACCTTGATTAACAAAAAAAATAAATAAAAATTGTGCGACAACATTAGCTGACCGGGCATTGCTTAATCCTCTTTCTCCCTGTACTGCATCTTTGTCTTTATTTACCTCTGCTTGATTCTCCTACATTTTATTCAGCTGCAGTTTTTCATTATTATTATTATTATTATAATTATTATTATAATTTATCCTTGTGCTTTTTATGTTTGCCTGGCGGTCGCTTTGGGGTCTATTTTATTTTTTTTTTTTACTTTTTTATTTTGTTCTATTTTATTGTGGGGGAAAAACTCGAAATGAACAAAGAAAATAAATACTGGGAAATTTATTGCTTGTGTTTCATATTATGCCGCTCTCTATTTATCCCTACTTTTCTCTCACACACTCACTCTCTGCCTCTCTCCGCTCTCTCTCTCTCTGTCTCTCTCTGTCGCTCTCTGTGTAAGTGTGTTTATCACTCACTCTCTCAGTGCGCGTTGTGGTGAGATGTTAATGTAGCTCTCAGACATGCTCCCTTAATACTCAGTCCACTGGAACCTCCCACTGTACCGCCCACAGTCACAGTGTGCGTAGTTAACCTCGTGCATGCTTTTCGGCTGATTTGCATATAGTTGAAAACGCCCGCGTTTCTACCAACATTATCTGCCACAACAAGAAACAACAACAAGAAAAAGAAGAGCAAGAAGAATAAGAACAAACATTAGAAGCTTAATGGTTTCGTTTCACCGTCCACTCTCTCTCGGTGTATATCAGGCGTCAAATCCTGCGACACTTAAGTCCCGCATAGTTCCCAATGCACTCATCAATTCTGCATGAATATATGTCGTTGCTCTACTTGTTATTATTGTTGCTGCTGCTGTTTCTGCTGCTGCTGCTGCTGTTTGCTATTGCTGCTATATCGCTGCATTTGCGCTGCATTATCAATTCATGAGTTTCAGCAACTCAGCTCGGCTGAGCTGAGCTGAGCTGAGCTGAGCTAAACTGAACTGACAACGACACCAGCTCAAAGCAGGCCATAAACACCCAACAAAGTGGATTTCATCTTGCCACTCAACTTGCACACAATGGAGCCATGTGCCATGAGGTATGAGGTATGAGGTATGAGAGAAATAAAACTACACCGTCAGGCATCTGTCTATGGCATGTTGTGCCATCGTTTTTTCTGTATGTGGGGTTGTTGACTAAGGCCCAACTGCCAGTTGCCAGTATATTAAGTAGAAAGAATAAGAGCTGCAAATATTTATAAAACTATTTCAACTGGACTTGAGGAACTCGGCAAAAAAAAATTTATTAAAAATATTTTTCACATAATATTCTTAAAGCTTTAAAATATTTAAGTAAATATAAAACATATTTTGAAAGTTTTTTTTTCCTTCTCTGAATTCATTAAAATATTCAAACGAATAACGGAAAATACGTAGAATAAATTTAATAAAAAAAAAGTTAGAAAGCTATAGTCGAATATGCTCGACTATATAATACATATACATATATATAATGCCCAAAGTTATATTATATATTTAAATTTATATATTTATTTAGCTCGTGCTGCGCACTCGCCAATTTTAAGTTAGTTAAAAAAAAAAATTTAAAAAAAAAAATCGCCTCAAGAATCGAACCACGGACCTCATGCACGCAAGTTCAACCCTCTAACCACTGAGCCACGCTCTTTTCAAGTGTGAGAAACACTGAGTAAATGTTGCCGAGTGTGGGGTGAGAACAGCAAGTAAGCGTACGCTACAGAGACGCCTCTCAACTTTTGGAATTTGAAATGTGTATAACTTCCATGTTTATTACCCGATCTGTACCAAATTTTTACACAACGTCGAGATAAACATATTCTAACTTTGTACCAATTCAGTCCTGTACCTTGACTTGGTGTGCTTAAAATCGTTTTTATTGATTTGTGGAGGCGGAGGGGGCATGGCAAAAATCCAAAATAAACTTGGACTGCCTGCAAACACTTTGCAAAAAAATTTAAGTCTCTAGCTTCTTACAACTCTCTGCTTGAGACCGCGTGTTTCATACGGACGTACAAACGGACAGACGGACAGACGGACAGACGGTCAGACGGACAGACGGACATGCTCCAATCGACTCGGCTGTTGATCGTGAGTCAGAATATATATACTTTATGGGGTCGGCCACGCCTCCTTATGGGTGTTACATACATTTGCTCTTGTCACTAACCCAATATACTCTTGGTACCCAATGGGCACCGAGTATAAAAATGCAAATTATTTTCTTATTTAATTTTTTTCTATTTCTTTTATTGTAACATCTTTTTCGATTCAACCCAAGTTTAAGACCGAAGCTTTCAATTTCCTATTCTTACATTCTACACACTGAGTTACTGCCTCACTTGACAGTTGATCGAAAATGTGTGTAAATATAATGATTAAAACAGTCAAGAATGCAAAGTTATCTATTTACAAAGAATAACTAAAAAATTTACATTAAAAAAAAATTAATTAATCAATATATAAAAACACACAGCAATATTTTGAAAAATAAAGTATTAAATAAAAAGTTTAGTCAGAATTTATAAAAATAAATATAAATAAATAACAGCAAAATATTATAATAAAATTTAATTTTTATAAATTATAAAACTGTAAGAGGTTTCGAAATATTGTTCAATATGATAAATGTATATTGATATATGTATATTGATATATGTATATTGATATATTGATTGACTTAAATAGTCAAAATTTCAATGCAGTGGCCATTGTAATAAGTTTTTGTAACCGCAATGCTGCAACGATTTCTCTAGCTACATATGTATGTATATATGTCTGACCTGCATGGAACAAAGACTGTCACAACAATCACTTTGCATACGGGGTCGATATCCTTATAATATCTTTAGACACACACACACACACACACATATATATATATATATATATACACTTTGTTATGCCTTTGGCTTATTAAGCTAACAAAGTTCTTTTATTTTGTAGCTGAATCTTAAATCTTCTCGTATATAGCAAAATTGCCTAATGGCTTTTCATTTCAGCGTCGACTTCTTGTGCAATAAGTTAATTCTGAAGTGCAGAAGCCGCAATCTTCAATCTCAGCACAAACACAGACATGCATCGGAAATGAGGCGCATGAAAGACCCTTGTTGCAGTTTCCTTATCCTACCAGTAACATTTACCCTTCCTCTCCACACCGCGTCCGTTTCTGCCTTACTTCTTTTGTTTCTTTCTTCTCTTCTTTCATTGCATTGCTTTCTCTTTTTCTCGCTCTCAAACACACACACACACACACATTGAAGTGGTTGCTTCCGCTTGCATTTTTCATTGCATTGCTGTGCCTCAACGAACAAGTTTGTCAACATTAATAGCTGCAACAGGGACCCCCAACCCTCACAATCCCATGCCATGTATATATGTTTGTGTGTGTGTGTGTGTGTTTGTAATGACCTCGTATATATTTTCGCATTTTGTACGTGCGTCACCAGGTCAACCGCAACAAACAGCGTTCAAACCCAAACCCAAACCTCTTTTCTTCCGCTTTGTCACCTGTTCCTAGGCTTTCCCCCACACCATAGCGTACGCATTGTGCCAGGCTTGTTGCCTCTGCTGCTTTTGCGGCTGCCTTTTTTGCCCTGGCACGTTGATGACCATAAATACTTTTACACATGTTTTGTATTGTATCCCAGCTGCCCGACTGCTGCTTACTACCAGCTACCATCTGCCATCTGCCTGTCTGCCAAACCGCCCGCACGTTACATTTTACCCCATCTCGTTAAAATTCTCATTTCCGTTTTGGGCACAAAGTTGTTTATTTATTTCGAACTCGGCTTAGTGCATTTCGTTTTTCTTTTTTTTTTTTTGCTTTTAATTAACAGTCCTAGCACAAAAGCCTCCACTGGTCACTTTTTCAGCTTCAATATTAGAAAATAAATTTCATTGTCTACGTTTTTGCCTGCAGTTTGCAATTTTGCAGTGTAATTGTTTTGGGGCCAAATAGT
The DNA here is from genome assembly GCA_037044475.1 of Zaprionus obscuricornis. NCBI lineage: Eukaryota > Metazoa > Arthropoda > Insecta > Diptera > Drosophilidae > Zaprionus > Zaprionus obscuricornis. The sequence goes on from JBAMBR010001355.1 coordinate 20,767, forward strand.
ATTGAATTTCTATTTAGTAATACGTTATCACTCCCAAACAATGTATTATTGAGATTTGAATGTAATTGGTATTCAGTAATTCAATAATCAAAGCTTTAAAGCAAAATTTAATTGATTTAATTAAAATACTGTTGCATACTTTTCTGCTGTCAACTAATTGCATTTTATCAATATTTTCTTATTTGCAGTACTTCAATACAACACGCTTCATATCGCTTATCGAAAATGGCTTCGCCACAGGCAACACAACAACATAAAGCACAACAAAAACAACAACAACTGCAAATCATAACTACAACAACCTCAGCGTTGAAAGAATGATGCAACAATTGAATCGAGTCACAGCAAAAAGATTTTTACATGTTTTGCTCCTTAATATGAAAGTGTCTTAAAATACAGAACAATAAAAAAGAGAAAAACCGACCACATTAAGGTCTAAGTACAATACACACACACACACCAACATACAAGCATCAACACAGGCATACATAACCGTAGAAATATCTGTAGTGAAAATATATTTGCACACAATCATAAGAAGAAACTGCAAACTGATCCGTAAAAAGTTTCAACGAATTTCCAAAAGTCTTAACTAAAAAAAAATAAAAATAAAATAAACAAACAAAGCAACAAACAAACTGAAACCTAATAAAGTTCATTAGAAAACAAACAAAAAAAAAAATAAAATAAGAAAACAAAATAAATAAAAACTGCAACAAGAAAAGAAAAAGTAAAATTTAGAAATTTGCTCTGTGATTTTCTATCAGAATGGTTTATTAATCCAAATAAAATTAATAATAATACAATATTACAATATAAATCACTAAATTTAAATATATAATTATTATATATTGCCTAATTGCATTCAAAGTAAACAAACAAGCTTTAAAATTACAACCAAAAACTAAAAATATACAAAATAAAACACAAGAAAAAAACACACAGAAAAATAAAAATAAAAGGAATACAATGCAAAATAGAAATTGAATAAATTTAAAATAAATTTAATTAATATAATTATTGCTCGTATACAAACTTACAAGTGAAACCTAATATATATTGCAAAGAAATTTATTATAGTTCTTATGTGCAACAACCAACGAAATAAATACCATAAATAAGTTAAACTCCACTACAAATTCAAATTCAAGTTCATATTGCATTTGCAATTCCATAGTTGAAGCATCTGAAAATTAGTTGAGTTCCATACTCCATTCCATAGTCACATTGCATATACATCATGGATGAGATGCCAGATTTATCGCATTTGACGCCGCATGAGCGAATGCAGATCGAGAATGTACTCATGCGGCAGAAACAGGAAGAGGAGAAACAGAATGAAATAATGCGGTAAGATCAGTCTATCAAATGCTATGAGATAACTTACGATAACATTATCCCGTTCATTTCATGCAGTCGAAAACAAGACGAAGTTGTCACACTTGAGATGCAAATCAGACAACGCTCTGAGCAACAGAAGAAGGCTGGTGTTGAGCTGGATGCCACTTGTCACATATGCCTTAAGACCAAGTTTGCCGATGGCGTTGGACACATTTGCCATTACTGCAACATTCGCTGCTGCGCTCGTTGCGGCGGTAAAGTGACGCTTCGCAGCAACAAGGTAAGCACCAAAACATCATTTTCCTTGGCCTCACACTCACACTCACACTTACACTCGCTCACTTGCACTCTCGCTCCTCTTACTTTACTTACTTTGCACTCAGTCAGTGCTGCTCTGTTGTCAGCTTCAGGCAGTGACAGGCTGACACATTTTACAGTTGGCAATTTTCGAGTGCCATTAGACGCGGCTGTCACTTGCGTGGCAGCAAACGCATGAAACCGGCAAAACGACAAAGTCCTGTCTCATTTTCCGCTCCCATTTTCCATTTCACATATATTTTCCTTTTCCGCCATTGATAAATTAGATGACACTCTGTCGCCAGTTATTCTGGCGTCTTACTCACAGTTCCTTGGCTCTGTCACAATCAGGCCATGGCAGGCCATCGTTCATACGCCCTGTTGGCCAACGCTTGTTCCCAATTGGCGAAAGTCGAAAGCCGCGTGCAATACGCATAAATAAACGACATTTGTCGCTCCACTCTACACGCTCGATATTCGACGCCTTGCCATGAAAATGTAATCGACGCATATTTATTGCATATTTAGTTACTGCGAGGCGTCAATTTGGCTAACAAATTCAATATATCTTAAACAAAAACAATCAATTCTATATAGATTCTGTTAGAAACACTATTCGAATTTAAATTCGTTTTTTATTAATAATTTTCAATTGATTTTTCATTATTTCAATAAATTAATTTAAAGTTAATTTCATTATACAGAATTTATAATAGATCATTTTTATTTTATTTAAATGATTTTATACAATTTTTAATTTGATGAATTTATTTAAATATTTTATATAGTGCTTCATACATACTATTGGAATTCAAAACTGTTTTAATAGAGTTTTCATTATTACAATAAATAAATTTGAATTTAATTTGACTATTGAGACTTTTTAATTTATAATTTTTATTTTATATAAATTAATGCTTAAATTGTTTTATTTATTTTATTTTTTAATACAGTTTTTCATTAATTATGTTTTTAATTTTCAATTGGTTTTTCATTACTTCAATAAATAAATTTCAAGTTAATTTGATTATTTAGAATTTATTATAATAACACTTTATTATTTTATTGAACAATTTTTTTTTGGTATTTTATTTTTTTATTCTTTTATGTTTATAATTTTCAATAGATTTGTTATAAATATATTTCAAGTTAATTTTATCATTGAGAATTTATAATAGACAATTTTTACATTACTTAAATAAATTTTTAATTTGTTTTCTTTTTTTATTCAAATCCGTTTCACGCTTATAATTCTACAATCGATTCAATCAAGTTTATTTTTTTTTTTTTGCCAATTTCACGTTAATTTGATTATAGGGAACTTTTAATTTGTAACTTTTATTTTATTTAAAGCATTTATACTATTTTTAATTTGATAAATTTATTTAATTACATTATACAGACCTTTATACTATTAAATTTAAATTCTATTTTATATTTATAATTTTCAATAATATAATAATATAATTTTCAAAAGATTTTGCATTACTTAAATAAATAAATTTAAAGTTCATTTGATTATTGGGAATTAATAACTTTTAATTTATAATTTTTATTTTATTTTAATTAATTTATACAATTTGTAATTTGTTTTCTTTATTTCATTTTCTAATTTTTTTTTAATTTGTATTAAAATGTAAAAGTTTGATATACTTTAGTCGGACTTCATACTTGTATAACAGAGAGTTAGTATAAAATGTTTGAAATCCCAATTGATGACAGTTTCTTGATGAGACGAGAATTCTGGCTATTTCCATTTCGCACAAGTCGCTTCGAAAATTTTGCTTGCAATTCTTTTGGGATTCCTTTCAACGGCATTTGCCATTTGGCACACCATTTCGTATGGCGCATTTCGCATTTCACATTTCACATCTCACATAGCATTGCATTTCAATTACACTTTTTTTCTGCTTCTCTCATTCAATTTTTATTTGTACTCAGTGAGCCGTGTCACTGGTTGGCTTACTCTCTGGCCCGAGCTTATCATTTGCTGGCCACGTTGCCAACAAATGTTCACGTTTTTGAGTATTTTTTTTTTTTTTTTGGTTTATTGTTTTTCTTTTTTTTTCGTTGAAGCGTTGCCAAGATGTCACATAGATAGTATAAAGTATATAGTATAAAGACGTGTACATATACATAGACATATATATATAGGTACATATAGGTAAGACTACGAAAAACTTAAACAATTTTTAGTATTTTTTTTTTTGGTCAAATTTGTTGGTCATCCAAATGAAATTATTAATTTGGTATCGTTCCGAAGATAGGGGAGGCACGAAATATTAAAGACATATGTAGCCAACGAAACATATTCTCTTCAACAGGCTCGATCTCCTCATCCCAATCATCCAATTCATATTCTAAATATATATCATCCTCTTCCAAATTCAAATCCCCGTAACTTTCTACTTTATCAGTCTCAGTTTCCTTATTATACATGATTTTTTGCTCTTCGTCTAGCTCAGAGCTTACGGTTTCAAGTTCTTTCTCACTTTCTTCTTCTTCTTCTACCTCTTCCTCTTCTTCTCCATTTTCGTCTCCCTTTTCCTCTTCCTCGCCCTCTTCTACTTCTTCATCATCTTCCTCGTCTTCTTGTACATATTGCTGCTGATTTATCTGCATTTGGCGATTCTCTGTTCTGCCCCATCGCCACTGAGGTGCAAACCAATGCAGACTACAGAAACCGGCAAAATATTCTTGATTACCTTGTTCCACATACGTAGTCAAATGTAGATTTATGTTACCCCAAAGATCCCATAGCTTGCTACGGTAATACAGCAGACTGACGGATCGTAGCGCCATTGCCTTGCCCTGCCAATATATCCTTGAAAAACAAAAATTAAAAAATTAAATAATGCAAACACTTGATATTATAAATATCAACTGCTACTAAGCTCACTTCGTTCATACTTTTTTTTTCTCTCATTTTTGTTCGCATCTTAGGTGATATGGGTATGTATACTATGTCGCAAGAAACAGGAGTTGCTGTCAAAGACGGGTCAGTGGATCAACAAGACCGCTGGACAACAAGATGGTTTCATCCGACGCATTGAACCAGATGGCAGCAGCGTAAGTAACCAAAGAGTCACCAATTAATGTTTCATAATTAATAACTATTGAATTCTGTAGGACATTTCGCAACAGGCAATTGTTGATCCACGTGATTCGACAGATAAGCGACCAAAGCTTGAACGAACTCGCAGTGCTGCCGAGAAAGAGAATTTGCCCATGCAACGCACAGGAAGCGTTTTAAGGCGTCAATATTCACAGCAGGAGCAACCCACAAATCGTCGACTTTCTATCTCAGACAGCGGCATGGATCCAATGAGTCCGGGCCAGCAGCAGCAGCAACAGCAGCAACAGCAGCAGCAACAGCGACAGCGCATGCAGCCAATGAATCCACAGCAAGCGCAACAGTATCAACAACAGCAACTACAACAACAACAACAACAACAGGGGTACGGTCAACAGCAGAGATCGGGTGCATATCCTGAAGATGATCCACGCTATTATCAGGTGAATAGGGTAAACATTCCTTTTTTATATATAGTTAAACATAATTATAAAATAAAAAAATATATACTAAATAATTTTGAATTTTTAATTTTTTTTAGTAATAAAAAAATATAAATAACATAAATATAACATAAATAAATATAAATAAAAATAAAAACACATTATTATATATGTGGTAAATAAAAATAAATAAATAATAATAATTAAATAAATAAATAATAAATAAATAATAAATAAATATAAATAAAAATAAAAACACATTATTATATATGTGGTAAATAAAAATAAATAAATAATTATAATTAAATCAAATTCAACAGAAATAAATAAATATGGTAAATTATAATTTCTTTTTAATTTTTAATTTTTTTTTAAAATTAAAAGTATACATAAATAAATATAAATATAAATAAATATTTTTAAATATGAATATATATATAAATTATAAATAAATATATATAAATAAAATAAAATAAATTGTGAATATATATATAAATATATAAAGAATATTGAAATTATTGCTAATGCATTTTTTGGCGTTTGCAGGGCGAACTGGACGGTCTCATGCGACAACATCCGCATCTGGCACACCCAAGTCAGGTGCAGACGTCGTCACATCAGCAACAGCAAAATCACCAACAACAACAACAGCAACAACAACAACAACAACAACAGCAGCAGCAACAACAACATCAGCAGCAGCAGAAGCATCAACATCAGCAGCAGCAACAGCAACAGCATCAACAGCAGCAACAACATCTTATGCCACAACAACAGCGACAACAACCACAGCAACAACAATATGCCACACGCCAGCAACATATGCAACAACAGCAGCAGCAGCAACAACATCAACAAATACAGCAACGATTGCCACCACAACCGTATCAAGGACAATCGACTCAAGCTCAAATTCATACGCAACCGCAGTCACCAATGGGGGGTGGTGGTGGATATCAGAAGGCACCACCCTTGACCCGTAATCTAACGATCAGTGGAGGCCATGCAATGGATGCGACTTCGTACAATCAGCAACAACAGCAGCAACACCAGAGACGCACTTTGGCAGGCGCTCAGTATGCTTCACAGCAGCAGAGATCGTTTAGTAGCAGCGAAGAAGAGTTTCAGAGTCAACTGATGGCCGCACAGGCGCAGGCACAAATTGGTTCCGATTACGACGGTGAGTTCATTCGTTTTCTCCAATTTGCACATTTCGTATCGCTCTCTGTCTCTCTATCTCTCTCTGTCTCTCTCTCTCTCTCTCTCTCTCTCTCTCTATCTATTTTTGTCTTAACGTAAATGTTGATCGTGTAAGCGCTCGATCTGCTGTGACACAGCTCTCCTAATCTCTTCTAATCTCTCTCTGTCTCTCCACCTCTCTGTCTCCTGTAATTCTGTCTCCTGTAACTCTATCTCTCTCTCTCTCTCTCTCTAAACATGTATATTTTTATCTGTGAACCTTACCCCGCTTTCAATTTATCGCTCTAAGTGTCCAGCATAGGCGAATTCAAGTTTTTTTTTTTCTATTTTGATAAATCTCTTAATTGTTTCTGTCTCTGTTTCTCTATCTCTCTGTCACACTCAAATATCTCTTTTGACTCGCTCGCTCGAATAAGAAAAAAATAATTATTTTGCCATTTACAAAATTAAAAAAAAAATATATATAAATATTAATATTTTCTTAAAAGTAAAACACTGCTCTGTCTCTCATTGGTGCGTTGTGTTTTCCTTTAGATCTTTTGACTTTCTACTAACAAAATTATAAATGTTTTCTTGAAGCAACATTTTTCATCGTTATTTTTCCACATTCATTAAAACTTGTTCCACTCTCTTTCTCTTTATTTTCAATATTCTCATATATACTTATTTTACTACTTATCTAAGCTAATCTTATTATTAAAAAAAAACAAAACTTGCCGCGACTGTTTCCAATTTTTTTTTTATATAGCTCACTCTTGAGCTGGTCTTCAATTGAAGTGAAGCTTAAATTCAAAGCCAGATTGTGATTAAATCCATGTAATAACATTTTTTATTTTATTTTTTGTTATTATTATTATTATTTTATGTAATGAAGAATTTAATTTACAAATGAATTTTTTTCGTTGGCCAAACTTCCCAGTAAGTTGCTAAGGAATTTCTATTGCACAAAGCATGGAACTAAAACCAAAGTTATGCTTTTAGTTGAACGTGGTTGCAATATAGAAATTTGAAACAGTCGTGGAATGATAGTGATAGTTAAGGTTTAGTATAGCATTTATCTACCTATAAATATATATATATATATACATATATAAGATACGTATTCTAATATAATTAACTTCACCTTAAATCGGAATTGCAATTAACTGAAAACGTAAATAGCAGCATTTACTGACCTCCTTTGCATTATAATCTTAAAACGTTCCGAAGGAAGTCTTAAATTTGCACATAATTTCTCACTGTGAAAATGAAAATTGTTTGGCTCAGTGCAAAAGAGAAATTTTCAAATACTTGTGAAAATGCTACAAAGGGAAACGCAAGTTGCATGCATCGCATTGCAAAAATAGAAAAAAAAAAAAAAACAAAATACACACACACACACATACACATAGAAATAAGAATACAGAGCGAAACACACAGAGAGATATTCTTGTATATAATGTATATATTTTTTTTTGAAAAGGGAAACATTTCGAGGCGCTTATCTTGGGGCCACTTGACTTTCAACAACAGCAACAGCGACCGCAATGGGCCAACATAAGCGAAATAAAATAAAAATAAATTGTTAAAGGAAGGTTGATGGTGCTGCACGGTTTAGAAGTCGTGGTATGCGGGATGCGGGTATACGACTATACAGGCACCCGGGAAAGGACAGCTAGCAAAAAGACCGCGACAAGTGCGCACTTTTTGGACGATGCATACTTTTAGGCGTGTAATTTTTTTTTACTCTCTTTTACCACTACCCGTTGAATGCAATCAGCATAAATTATATGCAATACCACAGTACTATAACAGAAGGAGGTAATAGAGGAGAAAGCGACCGTCTGTTGGAGCCGAGGGGTGGGCAAGGGGAGGTAATTCGTGGCACAGCTGACCCGAAAACACATTTTCCAAAGCTAAAGGCCTTTTCCTTTTTGGCAGCAACCACAAGATATCAGACTGTTGTTGGCTAGTTCGAGGCGGTTTCTAAAGAGCGAAGACATCAAAAGAGAATTGACGGGGATGGGATGCCATGGGGTGCGGTGGGGTGGGGTAAATGGGTTGAATGGGGTGTGTGGCATGCTTCCTGCTGTTTTGGCTGCATGTTTTGCTGAACGACAACGTCGGCGACACTGTCAAGTGCGTTTGCTGACGAAATTTATTATCCTAATTAGAAAGTTTTCTTGTCGGCACTTGGCTGCAAGCCTCAATAAGCTCACCGCCACACCTCCATAGTACCGTACAGTTGCCACAACTTTTCGCTTCACTGCGCCTATTACAAAGCGCATGCAACATGGCGACGGCTGATTTAAATTTATTTTATTTTTTTTATTGCTCCACATTAGCGTGCAAAGTTTCTGGCAAGCATGTTGCACTTGCCACGCCCCAATAACACTCATAGCCCTTACAAAACACTGCCACCGAACCCCGAGACCGGAACACCCTTCCCCTCCCCGTCTGTCACCTACCATAAGTTGGCATATAATAATTATTGATTTCAACTTTGGCCCCCAAAAAAGCAACTGCAAGAAATTGAGTATGTGTGTGCGTTTGTGTGTGTGTCATAAAATTAGGCGCAAAGTTTTGGTCTACACAACAATGTCGATAAGCTGCCTGCGCTACCTCAGCTGATAGAGCTTGTCTTGCTCTTGCTCTCTCTCTCTCTCGTTCTCGCTCTAACTCTCTCTCCATCTCTGTCTCACTTTGTACTTGAATTTCTTCTACCACTTGTCTTGCGTACAACCGGTGCAGCTGCACTGGCGTCCACCTTCAACTTACACCATAGAAAGCCACGCGCTTACAAATACTTACCACTAGCAGTTCGCTAAATTCACCACGCAATGCTATTATTCACAATAGACACGCACGCAAAAGCATTTCCAGACGTCATGCGTTGGAATCTTTATTCCACAGTCACAACAAACTGGAACAAATTCCCATACAAACATAATAGTAATACTCTGCGCATGCGTTGGCAGCCTTCCCCCCCTTATTCCGCTTATGCCTAACATTCTTTATACTCGTTCTGCTCGTTGTTGTGAAGATTCCATGGCATCGGTAGCAGCAGCAGCAGCCGTAGCAGCAGCAGTAGTAGCAGCTGATGATGTTGCAGAGCGCGCGTAATGTCAAATTTATTTGATTTAAGCCTTAAAATTTATTTGCTTTGTAAAATATTTCAACAAAAACAAAAGAAGAACTTGCGCTTCATAGAGTTTTAGAGTAAAATATATTTATTAATTTATATATATATAAAATATATATTTAAAATATTTAATATAATAAATTCGCTTATTAAAAATATTTCTTAATTTATTTTAAATTTTTAATATTTCCAGTAAATATATTTTAATATTTACAAAATTATTTTTTTATTATATGAAATTTGCTAAAAAAAAAAAATTATTTCATTAAAATTATCTGTCTTCATTGAATTGACAAAATATCTGCAGTTGATATTCTTAGACATTTCTTAAACTCTAATTTATATATTTTTTTTTTCTATATAAAATATAGAAAATTATTTAATTTAACATATATATATATTTAAAGTAAATATGTTTTAATATTTCAAAATGATTTAGTTTTCATTAAATTGAATAAATATAGAATAGAAATTCCTAAATATTTCTTGAACTCATGTTCATACGTTTTTCTATGGAAAATATATTCTTGCATTACTAAATTGCAATTGCGATGACGCCAATTGCTGTTCCTGTGCTGTTCCTACGCATAGATCACATTACTGTGAGCTTTGCGTCACGCTGTCAACATACTTGATGGCATCGTCATTTTCATTTTCACTACACCGTCGACACTTCCCGTCACCATGTTGACGACAGCCTACGCTATGCTGACTTCAGCTCAACATACGCTTCACTTCAAAAGCTTAGTGCAGCGACGTCATTTCATTCACTGCATTGCATTTCATGCAGCGTCATGCTCTTTACTACGAATTTGCCAACAACAAGCAAACGCAAGCGCAAAAAAAAAAAAATAAAAACACGCACATTACCAACAACAAAAACAACAGCAACAACTTTAAGAAGAACTAATGCACTTGCAATCCAGTTAGACAGAACAGTTAGTCAAGCATCCAACACGCGCGCGCCTACGCTATCATACGGGGATTGTATTCTAGTGGTAGACACTGACAACGGAATAGAGGTTATGGAGGGTTGTGTTTGCGATTGTATTAGCGTGGAGGATGAGGAGTGTTGGGACTGACACTCTGTTGGAAAGCAAAGACAAACACGTTGATTTTGCTGCTATTCATTTTGGAGGTGGGAAGGGAAAACAGCAGAGAAAAACACAAACACATAAACATAGTCCCAACAGAGGCAGCGGTAGCAGTGGCAGCAGCAACAGAAGCAGCAAAACCTCCTGGCCAAGACAAACCCCGCTGACCCCAAGGAGCGGCAGCAGCTGTCAATGTTATCGTAGTCGCTGCGCCTGTATACCGTTGGGCTCTGCCTCTGCTGCAGTCTCAGTCTCAGTCGCAGTCACAGTCGCCGTCGTTGTCGCAGTCACAATCGTCGCGTGCGAGTTGCCAGCGCTTTGGCCACGCTTAACTTTATTTTTAGTTGTGCATTGGAAGCGTCATGGGAAAGTGCTTGTGCAACAACAACAAAAACAACAACAACAACAGAGAGAACATTGTAACATTGTTATTGGAAATGTTGTAGGCAACCAAAAAGTAAAAGCAAAAGCAAAAACATCAGAACAACAAACACAATAACAACAATAATGAAAACAACAACAACAATAACAACTACATCTGAGGGTAGGCGCCAAAGGAAAGCGAAAACGTAAAGCAAAATTCCATTGAGGTTTTTTATGAAATCGAAACGAAACGAAATTAGTTTTCGATGAACTTTAAAGGCGACTAAACACATTGAGCGCAGCGGCGTTTCGATTGCACGTCGTTTAATCTCGCACGTGTCACAAACAACAAAACAAAGCAAACAGCGAAAAATACAAAAAAAAAAGCAAAAAACCAAATAACAACAAATATTAAATAAATAAAAACAAAATCAAAAAAGTGAATAAAAAATAATTTATAGATTTAGCATAACAAAAAAAAAAAAAGGAAAGGAAAATTTATTTGCAAAATCTCTGTGAAAAATATACGAAAAAAACTTTTTGTGCGAAATCGAAAGTGAAAGTTTTCGTGAATTTTAAGGCTAAGGTTGAGACTAAAAACAACCTTGAAGTGAATTTGTGCAAAACAACAGCAAAAAATAAAGAAAAAAAATATATATATAACAAGAAGAAGAAAAAAAAACAAAGGCAAAACAATTATTGAAAAATGTGTGCTTGTATGTGTGTTGGAGTACAATGTCTGTGTATCTGTATGTATTTGTTTATGTGTATGTGTCTGTGTGAGTATGAGTGCAAGTGTCTGCATATATGCTTCTGTGTACGGCAACAAATCGCATCAAGTCGGCGGTTAAATAACTCGTAATTGCCATTGAGTAATAAATAATTGAATACTCGCATTCGTCCGTTGAAGGACAAAAATAATAATGCAATTAAAAAGGACTTCAGAAGGTTAAGCGCGTGTGTACATAAGTGCCATGAAGAAGAAATTGCATGTGAAATTGAAAAGCAAACAGCAACAACAATAACAAAAAATATAACAATAATATTAATAGCAACAACAACAACAATAACAACAACAACAACAACAAATAATAATTACAAAATCAATTGAAAATCCAAATTGAAATCCAATTCAATTTCATTTCCTATTTTACTGTGAAGCTAACAACATCAACGTTCGTATCAAAATTATCTTCAAAATATTTTCCAACTCGACGAAACTTGATTCAAATCAACGAAAAGTGCATAAATCAACATTTATTTATTTTATTTTTTGGCCAGCCTAAAACTGCGCAAATTGTGGCGCCCATTGGATGTTTTCGCATTTTGCAAGCCACATAACAAACACACATACATATATATATTTATATACACTCAAAGACAGAAATCACAACCCACACATACATTTAAATATATATATTAAGATTCCGACTAGGCCAACAAATATTCTTGTGTGGGCCGGCAAATTACTGCCTAGAAAAAATATGATTTTATAACGAGTTTTTACCACATACATACAGATAGACAACTGTTTTTTTTTTTTTTTTTATTTTTAAATTTGAAAAAGTGACAATTAAAAACAAACTTGTTTTTGTTATATGCATAATATAAGTTTTTAATTTTTTTAATAATAGAAAATTGGAAATAATTTTAAAAAATAAAAATAAAAAACACAATAAAAAGGAAACCAGTAAGAAAACTAGAGAAAAGTTTGCTCAACTGATACTCGTGATACTCGGTACTTTATCTTCCTGCAACTAATGCAAGCAGCTTACAATAAACATTTGGAAGTCTCTAGATGTCAGAGTTTGTATGATCTATGTGTTCGATTCGATTGTTGATCCAGAGCAAGAATATATATATCCTTTGTCAATATACTCTTTGTTATCCTGTACGGGTACCGGGTTTTTAAAATTACGAAGTGTTATTAAATTAATTATAAAGCTTTGCTAGTAGCAGCTTTGACAATTCCCAGCTTAATTATTAGTTTATTTATTATTGCTTTCGTTGTTTCGTTGTCCTTCGCTTATAACACGCCTCCAGGGACATCGATGAGTGTAAATTATTTATAATCATAGTTTCAGTTTTATTTGTTCTTTTATATATATATATATATATATATATATATATATATATATATATATATATGTCTGCGTGTACATGTCTGCATGTGTGTGAGCCAAGTTTTAGTCTGTGCCAAAAACATTCAATAAAAATCGTAATTATCAATGATACAATAATATTAAATATAAAGTGCATTCAAAATACTTACAGCATTTAAAAATTAATTGAAAGTAATTCCAAAAAAACAAACTAACAAAAGAAAAAAATAACTAATTAAATTTTCCCAATACTCAAAGAAAATAAAGAAATATTAGGTGAGTGGCTTTCGCAACTTGTGCAGCTGCAACAACGATGACTATGACAATGACAACAAAAAAATAACACTAAAAACAATTGCACAAAACAACAACAAGCTAGCTATCATTCAACAGAAACTAAACCAAACTAAAAATAACAACAACACAAATGCTTGGACAGCAAAAGAAACATGCATAAAACAAAAAATGGCAACATTTGAATGCAAAATGCAAATAGATTAGTACACAAAACAATACAACACAACACAATCAAATGAGAACAAAACGAAAAAAAAACAAAGAGGGAATGGGTAAAAAATATAACAGAAATTGAATCGCTTGCAAAGAATCAACAAACACACAAAAAATTGCAGTTCTGTGCCAAAAATACTCTAAAACTGTCAGTTGAAAAAGGGAAAAATCAAATACAAACAAACAAAGAAATCTAATCGCTGCCAAAAAAAAAAGAGTAATGCTTAGACATACACTGTAAAAAAATTAACTGTAAGCGTATAATATAAATTCGGCAAACCGAATGCATTTTAAGCCATTGTATATTAAACATAATACAAATTATAATTATTAAAGAATAATATTATTAATATAATATTATAAAACTAATATTATAAATATGATTAATTTTAAATAAATTTTTAAATTTATATATATATATATATATTAACTTAAAAATTAATTTAAAATGTTTCATTAATTATTTTTAATTTTAATTTAGTTTTGTAATTATAGAATTTAAATATAATTTACAGTTTTATATTTGCTTTAATATTGCTAGTCTTAAAGTATAATTTTTATTTGCTAAACTTTATAATTGCTTAAAGATTAACTCAATCAGAATTTTTCCGGTTGATCAATAGCCCATTAACAGTTATTTTGGTCCGTGCCTTTTTTTTTTAGCATATTTCCGCCTGAATTCCAATTTTAAAAACACATTTGCAGCATACTTTCAAGCGCTAACCTCGGGCAAAATAAAAAATACTATATCAACGTAAATATAGATATCGGCATACAAATATTTAATATACCCGTATATATAAATATATCTATGTCTATCTACAATGGTATCAAATGTATGGGGGGACGTTGGGGGTTAGTAACAAATCAAAAGCAGCTTTAGTAACTGCTGCATTTAACTCCCTTGCATAGCGCATCATTTGCCATCATCAACTTTCACTGTGTGATTCACTCTGTCTGTGTTTATGTGTGTGTGTGTGTGTGCTTCTGCATATGAATGTGTATTACGATTTCCATTTCGATTAGCGAGTAAATAGGAAAAAAAAGGATGCAAGTTTTTGTTGCAATTACAGTTTAATTCATGAGTAAAATGAAATCAATAGACAAATAAGCAAACGACCAAAAAAAATAAAAAATTATAACCAAACAAACAAAGTGCCGAATTGTCCAAATGTTAACCACAACGCGAAATATGTAAGTCGCATATGGTGGCAATAGCGGTGGCTGTAAATAAGTAAATAAATATATGGCAAATGCAATGCACATATACTACCTTATGTCATATAGCTATATAAACATACATATGTGGGAATGCATGTGGCTCTGTGTGTGTGAGCGTATGTCTTTATGTGGCTTGCGGCCTATTTTAAAATGTGAGCTATTGCAGCTGTGGGAACGAGACGAATTTAATTAAAATGTTGACCAACAGTGTAAACTGTTTGAGTCTGTGTGTGCAGAGTGGGCGTGTTGCGTAGGTGTAGGTTGTTTGTGTCTATATGCATGTGCAACTATGCGTATGAGTGACATTAATGCGAACATTGAGGCTGGCCAAAGAGACACAACACACGAGCGCAACACTAACGCATTTTCATGCGTAATTATTGTTGTTGTTGCTGCTGCTGCTGCCGCTGCCGCTGCTAGTGTTGCTGCGTATGTTGATGTTGTTGTTGTTTGTTTGTTTGTGCTATTTATGCGCCTGCGTCTGTCTGTGCATGTTTCTCTGAGCCTCTGTCTGTGTCTGCGTTTCTGTATATATGTTTAACTTGTTTGTTTGTTCGTGTGTTTGCGAATGTGTGCGTGTGTGTGTGTGTGTGTAAGTGTCGCTTTGCTGGTTTAAAAATAGAACAAGCTGTTCTCGCCTGCTGCGCTAAGTTTACTGTCTCTGCCACTGCCACTGCCACTGGCAGTGTCAGTGCCAGTCTCTCTGACTCTCTAGCCCTGCTGCTGCCAATGTTTCTCTGCTGTGCTTTTTGCCAGTCGCAACGCCCAAACACCTCGCCACACAAACACACATACTTAAGCCGCCCTACTGCCATCTGTCGGCCAACTGGCTAGAATTTATGGACAAAAATATAAAACAGGAAGCAAGTGTAATACACACACACACAGACACACTCAAAAAAAAAAAAGAAACGACAATA
This sequence comes from Zaprionus obscuricornis, assembly GCA_037044475.1. Taxonomy (NCBI): domain Eukaryota; kingdom Metazoa; phylum Arthropoda; class Insecta; order Diptera; family Drosophilidae; genus Zaprionus; species Zaprionus obscuricornis. The sequence goes on from JBAMBR010001355.1 coordinate 36,452, forward strand.
GCAGAAACAACAACAGCAAGAAACACAAACTAAGACGAAGTTTGTTTGATTTTAGCATTTTTTTTTTTTGGTTTTTTTTTGTGTTTTGTTGTGCGTTGATTGTGCATAGCATTGCACACACAAACAGAGAGAGAGTCGCACAAACACAAACATACACAGACATATATACATACACTCTGAACAAAGGGCAGGCTGAGCTGAAACGACCAAGCGTCCGTGTTTTTGTACACTTTATTGATTTTTGGTTTCTTTTGCGTCTTCTTTTCTTTCGTCTGCTCATCTTTCGTCTCGGTTCGTCTTAGCTGCCGCTATATCTTTCTCTCTTTCTCTGACTTACACTTTGCTTTGGCCTTCTCCACCTGCCAAAAATGTGCGTGAGTTTCGACATTTGCCGCACAAGAAAAACTACGCTACAAAACTTGAAATTAGCTTGAAATTAGTGCAACTAAAAAATCAATCTTAAACTTAATTCATCGTAAAAGTCTGACTAAAAAATAAAATAAAAAATTTAATTTTAATAATAATCACTTAGTTTTGAATTGAATTTATTAAAAAATTTTCTAGTTAAACTAATCGACAAGCAGCAAATACTTTTTTCTTAGTGTATTTCAAGTATGAATCTTAAATACTGCAGAGCTGTGTAATTTACTTTACGTTTCATTTTCTTTTTTTTTTTTTTGTTCCTCGCTTTGTTTTGTTTTCGTGAGTTCTTTTGTTTACACTAAAATGTCTACGTTGGTTTTTGTTGTTTCTCGTTGCTGTTTTTATGTAATTTTTATGTACATATATACAATATATATATATATATATAAATATATATATATATACATATATATATATATATTTATATATATATTGTATACATTGTTGTTTCTGCATTATGTTGTCGTCGTCGTCGTCGTCGTCGTCGGGCACAATAAACATTTTATATCGTGACCAAAGTCAAAAGAAAGTGTGCCAGGGGTATGGCCCACAATAGGAGGACAACCATGGTACATGTCTATGTGTGTATGTGTCTTTCTGTGTACTTGCGTACATATATATATATATGTGTGTGTGTGTTTGTGTCAAGTTTAAAGAAATGAGCGCAATGCGCTGTTCAAGCCATTTATATAGAGCCCTAACGCTTTGTAGCCAAACAAATACAAATTGTAGCTAAAACAAATAGAATTAAGATGCGAACACCTTATACCATAAACCTGATAGTATATACATACATATGTATAACAATTATATGGATCTAGTAACTACTGCCATATACTTATGACACATCCTAACCACTTTATATAAGCTTGTATTAACTAAATAAATATAATAATGCTAAACTTTAAGCTAGTTAGTTAAGCTATGTAAGTCTATATATGCCACATATTAAACATTTAACTTTCTTCACATCTTTGTCGTTCTATTCTATACTAATTATAATCATAACTATATATATATATATATATATATGTATTACTATTTTCATATATACATAATATGTATATTTATGTGTGTTTCTCCACTCTCTCTTTTCTATTTGTTAAACCCAATGAAATCCTAACAAACAAACAAAAAACAAAAATTAACAATTACAATCACCTAACCATTTTATTTGCCCGTCACAAATTAAAAAAAAAAAAAAAAAATTAAATTATATTAAAAAAATATCTCAAAATTTGAAAACCAAATCAAAAACAACAAACAAATTTTGTATAAATTTTTACGCATTTACAAACAACAATAACAACAACTACAACAACAGCAGGTAATTTTGGCGGCGTGCAAAGTGCCCAAACCAATCTCTCGCCCGGCGATCTACAGATTCATGCAAATGTAAGCAATATATAAAAAAACAAAATCTAAAAAAAAAAAAAAAACGAAACAAGGCAAACTAAATTATGGAAAAACAAATTTAAATCATAACAGAAAAAGTTTGAACATTTTTTTATTGCGTGTATCCTTAAATGTTTTATCCTTTTCTATTATTATTTTACTTCAATGAAAAGAAATGGAATGTAAAATTAATGTCGTCTCTCTCTCTTTAATCCAAACTTTACTTAATTATTTTCTTTCATTTTGAGCACTTACTGCAAACCACTCTACACTCCATAGATGTAATCCTTGCTCCTTCGATGTTTTGTATGTGTGTGTGTGTATGTATGTGTGTATTCGTTCCCTTGAAGTGCAACCTTCTGGGGATCGTTTTCTTCTTGTTTTCCTTCTTTTCTATGTTACTGCTTTCGATAATCCTCTTCACACATTTCACACAACGTTTTATATACCTCACAGAGACCCCAATTACAAAAACACACACACACACACATACATATTGCCTCTCTTTCTTTTTTTTCTCTCTTGCTGTGTTGTGTGTTCCTATTACGTTCCATTCTATCCCATCCCTTGTTATTATTTTTTTTTTTCTTTTTTGTGAATTGTAACTGTAAATTAAAAACAAACAAACAAAAAAAATAAAACAAAATACAAATGAAAATTATGTGAAGAATTTGCATGGATATCGTAACGCTGTTTCCTGTTTCCTCATAACTTTAATAAAACACTCCACAATACATACACATACATATACCACAAACATATTCCAGAACAGTTATCTACACAGTTTCTCAAATGATCAAGTAGTTATAAACCCAGGACCAATCCAATTTCCAACTCATACTGTAGCTATAAACAATATTACTTGTATAATATTCTTAACTCTTTTAGGCACAAACAGATAAGTATTTCAGCATTTCGATATATTTATATATCCCCCCAGGCACAGTTCCCGTACTCACCTTAAAACTGTCTGTGGAATGTTTAATGATCCCCAAGCACATCAGTTAAATGATATTAGGTTAGGATTAGCAATATTTGCCAAATATTTCGATCTCAACTGATCTAACGTTTGCTTCATTACCTTGACACTCTATTCTATATCACTCTGTCTCCCATCACTCTCTATATCTATGGAATATGTAGGTCTACTTATAATACTTATACTGGCCATTAAATAGATTACATACATATTAATATACATAATTCTCTTTTTACTTACGCATCTAAGATCATATTTTCAGCATTAAATAAGGATAGCTCGAACTTAGTAAATATTTTTAAAAGCATAAAAACATTATTAATTTAATTAAATCAAATTATTAAACTTACGGCTATTGCATTGCTTACCACATACAGTTTCCTAATTGAAATCCTGTATGTTGATAAGTCTCTAAAAAAAGAACTCTTATTCCAAAAACGTCCTACGTTTTCAGCATTTAGTATTGGAAAGATTTGAAAGTATACTGGGAAATTCAACAGATCCTTTAGTTAATGCTGAAATTACGATATATCCCTACATAAGTCTCTTTACTCATACGTATTTATTTAAAGAATAATATCTATATTTATTGTATATTTTTGCTTTATATAAATCAATTACAACAACAAGAACAACATTCTTTTTATACGCACCTTTCAACATTTGGCAGTAAATATCGTTGCAAGGACAACAGTCTAATGTCAGGCAAGCAGAAGCAGAAGCATCATCAGCCACAGCGAATGCGTCTCAAGAAAGAAATCTGAGCAATTGAGAAAAGTTTCCTTTCCCCCTTTAGAGTTATAAATGCAACCTTTACTTTCCCCTTCATAGAGACCCCCGTATTTCCCCTATAAATCCCTTTAGAGACTTTATGCCAAAAAAGAAATAAAAAAGAATCAAAAACCATTACTAGTACATCCTCAATCTACAGGCGGCCGTCTTCAGGTGCGCACGGATCCGTGGCGCCAGCAGCGCAGTCTCAATGAACGCGATCTACTGACTGTTGGCGGCTCGTACGGCGGTTCGACTGACTTTCGCCTCTTGGCTCAAACAAATCAGCGACTTTACGCTTCGGCAGATCAGCGCGATCGCTACGAGTTGCAGCTGCAGCATCGCGAGCGGTTGGAACAGTATCCATTGACAAGAACTGCACGATTGGACGTGCAACAGCGCAACTCGCTCAATCGCAGCAATCACGATCGACAATTCTCACTTGTTGGTGGAGGAGGAGCTGGGGGAATAGCTGGTATCGGTGTCGGTGTCGGTGCTGGCGCCTTCCGTCGCGCTCCGCCTTTGGCCGCGGCCAGCGGTTGCGGAGGAAGCAGCAGCAGTAGCACCAGCAGCAGCTACTATCAAAGTCAGAGCCAAAGCCAAAGCAAGCCGCAGATTATTATCGGTGAACGGGGCGGAGTATCAGCACCAGGTGGAGGCATTGTCTATGAACGTGGTGGCACTGCCATGTCGGCGACAGCTGATGGCGCCCGAAGTAGTTTAAGCCGAGAGCGCGGCCTGCTTGGTGCTGGCGGTAGTGGTGGTGGCGGCGGCAGCAGCTCCCTCAGCTCCACAGAAGCAGCCTATTGGGATGAGCCTGCAGGTTCGACATCCTCATCGTCGGCAGCGCAGGACTCGCGCCGTTTTACTGAGCGTAGAATAAAGAAGACCGTACGTTTTGATGCCCACGATGATGAGGCATCGTTGCTGGTACCGAGCGGTGCTGGTGGCTCGGCTGGCCCTTTGCCACCAGTAACCACAATTTTGCCATCGACAGCAGTCGATGTTGGCACTGCAACGCTATTGACAAGCTCCAAGTTGGCACAGCCCCTTGATGGGGATTGGACTCGTTGGGAGGCCGAACGACAAGGTAGTCAGGATTCGGCTACCAAAGATTCGGGTATTGATACAAGCAGCACGTTTACCAGCAGCGAGGATTCTAATCGCGGCGATGGCCCTAAGGTACCCAACAGACGCAAAGGCATCATAATCCAAAATCCAAAAAAAAAACAAAGTATTTTGAAGATCGACACCCTTACCCAAAAAATTGCATTGTGTCTGTGTAGAGCCTCACCGAGTGCGTTCTATGTGGTACCCCAGGACAATAAATGTCTGTCTCTCTGTCTGTCAGCTTGTCCAATTGTACCATATATGCCTACCGTTGTTGTGAACCCTCTTCTTACTATCTTACATTCCCTTACTGTCTCTCTAAATATATATATAAATATATTTTCTTTTTTTCATTCTGTCTATCTATATCTCTGTCCTTCTGTCTGTCTCTTTTTTTCACTCTATCTCTCTATCTTAATGACTCTCTCTCTCTTTATCTCTCTCTCACTCTCTCTCTCTCTCTCTCTCTGTTTCTCTCTCTCTCTCTCTCTCTCTCTCTCTCTGTGTTTGTTGTTCTTGTCATGTCTTCAAATCGCAAACCCGTTCATATAAGTACAAATACAAAAAGCCCTCTAGTTTTTTCAGTTCTGCATTATTTATAGGCCACAATCGCAAATGTTATACCTACTCGATAACGAAATTATATACCATTAAATATAAAAAAAAAAACATTTACAGATTCAAAATTAGCATGTCGTAATACTTTCGAGCAATGTAAAAAGAAACTAATTCCCATTACCTAATTGTTGTCTGTACTAACCTTTTTGCATGGAGCACCTGCTTAGAACCAGTACCAGTACCAGATCCAGTTCCAGTTCCGATACAAATTCCAGCTCACCCTTTACACCTATATTTTACAATACAAACTTGCACGTCTTATATCGCATGAATATTATAAATGTTGTCTAAATCGTTTTCTAACACTATTTTATCAAACATTACAAACGAATTTGATGAGATTTTTATATTGAAAATCGAAACGTGTGTGTTCTCAAAGTAGGTCTAATACTCAACTCAAGTCAACTGTGAATGATGACTAATACATATATACTATCTATATACTATCTATCTATACTTTCTACAGTCTAAACTACAACTTAGTAGAAACTGTTTCTAGTACGTAAGAAAAGCGAAAAAAAACAAAACAAACAAACTGAATGTAAAAACCAATTGTACAAAATGTTTTCTCTATTTACTAAATAACTGTCGTATATTACTTCCTATTTTTTTTTTTTTTGGTTTATATTAATAAGAGATTAGACTAATGGTGTACTATTTATAAGACTTTTGTACGGTGCAAATCTAAAATTATAAAACATTTTACTTCCTACATACGATCATCGACATCCCGCAAAAAAATATCCACAAAAATCCAAATTAAAAAACAAAAACAAAAAACCGAATTCTATGCAAAATTGAACATCCACGATATCATCCGAACACCGAACACCATTCGATCTCAATATCCATCCAAAATAAAACCACCAAAAAATCCACCACCACCACAACAACAACAACCACCACCGTTACCCACATGTATCTATAGAATCCGGTAAATTGGCAAACATCTGCGGATAATACTCGTATGATTGGTCACATGATATTACGTAAATACTATGATGGGGAAGATATATTAGGCTTAAAGGTGAACGGAGGTCAGCCCATTGGCATTGGAGGAGGCTCATGCGGCGCCATTGTGGAGAAGGTGAAACGCGGTTCGGTGGCAGATCTCGAGGGCTGCATACGACCAGGTAAAGATCGGTCTCAGAACCATTGCATATATCATTATCATATTAAGAATTTCGATTAATTATTGAAATTAGTTCAATAAAAAAAATTTACGATTCACAACTGTCAATACGTAATCATAATACATAATCTCATCTCTCTCTCTCTCTCTTTCTCTCTCAATCTCTATCTCTCTCTTTCTCTGTTTCTGTATGTTCACTTCATTACTCATTTATTCACATTCGAAATAAAATAAGGCGACGAAATTATCGAGTGGAACGGACGCAGTCTGCACAACAAAAATCCGGACGAGGTTTATGATATTATCGACGAAAGTCGTTTGGATGCACAAGTGGAATTGGTCGTCAGTCGTTCGCTGTTATTACCCACTGGCGGCAGCGCCGGTGGCATCAGTGGCAGCAGCAACAGTAGCAGCAACGTTAGCCCCATCAGCACTTGTTCCGGTTCCGGTAGCAGCACAACACGACGTTCTTCAGCAAACTTTCCGTACAGCGCTCTAGCCACTAGCATGGCAGGCAGCGCAGTCGTCAGCAGTGGAGGGCGGTATCTACAGCGTAAAGGTGAGGGGCGGGAGCTAAGTTCAGAGTATATATGTATGTTTGTCAGTATGTGTGGGTGTGTATGAGCTGATGTCTCTAGATATCATTTCATAAATCATCGGATATTTAGTATGGTGTATGTCTAAGCAACGATAAATGGCAAATTCGAACCTTTGATAGATATAATAAAATATTTACTAATACTTTTTATAGAAATTCGAAAGTTTTTTAGCATTTCCTTTATATTTATATCCTTTAAATATTTATCACAGCACCCGCAGTTGAAGCACTTGAATTACACCGTGAAAAGCCGAGCGTTTTGATAACATCGCCCGGCTCACCGGACCTACATATAAGTGGCTCCAGTAACGGATTACGACATCGTGGCGGTGCCACACAGCGTTTGGGTGCAAATCACAGCAGCCACAGTAGTCACAGTCACAGCAGCAGCGGTAGCGGCAGCAGTAGCAACAGCAGCGCAACACTACAAGCCGCCGCTGCCGCAGCCGCATCGGGCCTCGGCCTGCACAGCACAACGACGGCGGGTCATCATCATCATTGCCATCCGGCAGTTGCATCACCGCCATCGCACACGCATCCGCATCTACATCAGCATCAACATCCACACCCGCTTTCACACGCTCATTCGTCGCATGTGCCAAGCCATGGCATGGGCGTAACGACACAACCGGTACCAATCGAGGGACGGCTACAGCTAAAGCTTGGTTATGATCAAAATACATTACAGTTGATAGTGACACTGGTTTGTGCGACAGGACTATCATTACGACAGACTGGTGTCGGTCGTAATCCCTATGCGAAAGTAAGTGAAACTATACCAAACTGAAAGAACTTTGGGTATATTGAAACTATCGATTCCAGGTTTTTCTACTACCTGATCGTAGTCACAAATCCAAGAGACGCACGAAAACGGTGGGCACCACCTGCGAACCGCGATGGGGTCAGACCTTTCTATACTCGGGTCTGAGACGTTCTGATCTCAATGGTCGCCTGTTAGAGGTGCGCTTCATATTCATGTTTTGACTTTTAGTTTTAGTTTAGTTTGAGTTGAGTTTGCCGTGACATTCTTTGTTTTCCATACATTACATTAGGTCACGTTATGGGACTATGTGCGCTATGGGGCTAACGACTTTATCGGCGAAGTGGTCATTGATCTGGCTCATCATATACTTGACGACGAGGCAGAATGGTATCAGCTGCAGCCGCATCAGGACACCTCACATCTCGTATGTCATGTACAGGAAATCGAAGTTATTATATTTTGTTTCGTTTCGTTTTCATTTCGTTCCGTTTTTGCCACTGGTTTATTTTGAGTTTTGTGAACTGTTTCACTTTCATTTAATGCTGTTTCAATTCATTTCGTTTCTTAACTAAATGTTGATGTTGGTAAACGTTTAAAAGCAAGAAAAGTCCACGTTCAAGTTTTATGAGCGAAAAACTTAACACAAAAATCAAAAAGCTGGATATTTAATTATAAAAAAAAATTGCATTTTATTTTTATTTATTTTTTTTTTATTATTTTGGGATTTTTCTTTATTTTTTTCTGGTACATTTAGATGTAATGTTTATCCCCGCAGCTGTCCACAAATTGAACTAAATTATTAACTGAGCATTGCCATATATCTTTTGTTTTTGTCCTGCACTCGCCAAAAAAAAAAAAAAAAAAAAACCACTCGAATAAAACCACCACCCACAAAAACCACCATCATCAACAACAACCACACAACAATAACAACAACACGTGCTCGCTTGCGCCGTTTCGTTCCGTTCTGTTCCATTCCAAACTAAAATTTATGACAACAACAAAAACAACAAAAATCAAAAAAAAAAAAAAAAACTAACAAAACAAAACAACGATAAACAGTTACGTGACGAGGGCAGCGATGTGGACGGCCTGATACTGACACCGACAGATCATTTATCACCGCCCAGCACAATGTCGCGTCAGAGCGATTCGGACACAACGTCCGAGTGCGACATCGATGGAATGACGCCGGGCGCTAGCATATCATCCATGGGCAGCTCCACCAGCCCCCCATTGCTTGAGGTAACAACAACTACAACAATAACAAGCACACATTGAGAGACACTACAACAATACTACAACAACAATAAGAAAAAAAAAAAGAAAAAATTCAAAATATATTATTTATGTACATACTTATATGATATACTAACTAAACTTATGACCACACACATTCATACATATATATGTATATATATATATATATATATATATATATATATATATATATACACATTCGTATGTGTATGTGTATATGTGAGTGTATGAACATGCAACAAGAACTGACAGCAACAAAAGTGAGAACACATAAAGGGTCACACACACACACAAAGAGATTCACGCGAACTCACAGTGACACAGCGACAAAACCCTTGAATCTGCTGGACTTTAAGAATTATACTGACACACACATACATAAATACAGTTTATACAAAACGTACACACAATAACACACATCTTCCGTTCTGTGACAGAATGACAAAAACAATGCTTAACTTTTTGCTAAACTTGCAGAGCTTACGAATCTAAAGAGAATTGTTAGCAGGAAAATCTGTATTCTTTAACTAATTTCAAAAATACAAGCGTAAAGCAGACTCTAATTATATTCTAATATTTTCTGGAAGCCGAAATCTGTACTAGCTAATTTAATGCAAAAATGCTCATACACAGCGGCTGACTTTATGTTAACTTCTACAATAAAAAAAAAAATATATCAAAATTAGTTAATTTCCGGCAGTTCTTGGTGTGTCCCAATGGTCACTTTATAATTTTAAGTTGACGTAATTAACACATTTACTTCTCGTAAGCGAATCTTTGCAATCTCTGCAAGTGTATTAAAGTTTCGGTCGCCGAATATATATTTTCATCTTTTACATTACTCTCAATTTTCCTAATCTGTGTGTTAATTTTTTATTCCCCCATTGCCGTAGATATTGTCGCTCTTCCAATAACCCTTAAAACAAAAAAAAAAAAAAAAAAAAATGGTTTCATTGCTGTTCCTGTCAGTTAACGTTTGCATGTAGGCAAAACCCTTATTATTTTGATCAACAAAAATTGTTTTTTTTTACCAATTACTGTACATATATATATGTATGTTATTTGCACATATTATTGCCATGTGTATAAAGTAATTTTTTCATTTCAGAATTTTTAATTTTTGGATTTTATTTTTGTTTTTTTTTTATAACTAATTGGTGTCGTTATTTCGTTATGCGTGTGTTAAATTTTTCACTCTCTAAACTATATAAACAACTATAAAATTTCTAATCTAAACTCTCAGCTCTATCTACGCTCTACTAAATACTCTGTACCTAAACCGAAAGAAACATAACTAATTAATTCAACAAAAACATCGCGAATCATTTCTTTTAAGCATCAACTTTCAGCTATCGATAATAAACTTTGCATTTAAGATCAAACAAAATATATAATTTAAGTTGGGTAGATTAAGTTTCAGTGTATGAAAGAAAAACGAAAGAAAACGAAAAAAAAAAAAAAAACAAAGAGAACAAATACTTTAAAACTTAATAACTTGAGAACACATACTATAAACTATCGTTTCTAAAGGCAAAACGACAGTCTGAGAACTGTTGAACTATAAATTTCTTATTCTAAGCTTTGCATCAACAAATATTTCAGCTGCACTTCAAGTTTTACACAATATATACCAAAACCAATAAGCTTTATATTCTATCTATTAACTATCTCACTTGAGGCCAGCTTATGCATGCTATTGTCTATATCATGCTTAACTCTATAGCTTTAAGTGTGTAGCATTTGCAGTGTACTTGTCTTATATGTTTTGTATATTATTATGATTTCTGTTGTATTCTCTATATGTATCTATAATATTCGAACTGTACTAAAATGTGGCACAAAGAACTATAATTGCACCACAATTAACCGTTAGTACTTATGAACCACACAGAAGACTCTCACACAAAACATAAAGGCAAAAGTAAGGGTTAACCTGATCTCTTATATGATCATGTTAATATAAACAATTCCTACACTTTGGATTTACTTTCTCTCATTTTGATCATATTATATGTACATTTCTTTTTTCTACTCCTCTTTCTCTATTTTCTTCTATTATTAATATGAACACATACACAATCACATGAATACAAATATTGGTACACCTTCCCCCTCGTTGAATAATCGTATTTGCTGGATAAATCCAAAATGCTAACAACCCTACTTGCTACCCAACTCCAACAAATATATATGCATATATATATATATATATATATATATATATATATTTATATACATATATATATATATCTCCAATCCACACAAATCATATATGTATATATTTATATGCATATGTAACTCACATAATTCAGTTCGATCTAAACGAGCGTCGCTCCAGACGTGACATGTCACCCCAAGGCCGTAAACGGGTGGCCGGCATGGTGGCCCGAGATTATCGCACTGTATCTGGCATTGGACAAAGTTATCATAATCAGGTTTGCACCATAGCTAAATTAACGTAACACTCGAAATTTGTATGCAGTACAATCAGAACAATCAGACAGCACAACAAGTAGGTAAACAATGAACACTCTGTATGAATTCTAGATTCATACAAACACATTGTTAACACGATCATTATCGATATTGGTTTAACTGAGTTCATTGATTGGCAAATAAATTTACAAAATATAAATAATCTTCCATCACCAAGCTGATCGATCACTTAAGGATTAAAGATACATTCATTTAATTATATATAATATTTGCATAATTAAAAGAAAACAATAATGAGGATCATCAAAGAAATGTTAGGAATATAAAATAATTAGACTAGAAAAGTTATTGGGTTTGTCACGGCATCCCTTTCAAGACATTTTTAAAAAATTTAAAATTGAGACATGCGAGATTAGTGTTTTCCTTGATAATTTACCGAATTTGCCACTGCCTCCTTATCAAGATCATTCATCCGTCCCACGTTCTGCAAATAAAATATTCATTCAGTGCACAACATTTTCTTACTATTTCAATCTAGTATGTGTACGTTTACCCCTATTTAGCTAGGTCCATAGCCAATTTAATTGCACAATCAATTCCGAATTTTACTAAGCTCTCTTTAATCCTCTCAACAAACTCAAACTACTTTTACCTACTCTAATACTAACTAACTATTTTTATTGAAAAGCGACGCTTCAATCAGTTGCCAAACAGAATCAATATTATGATTTTTGTTACATCTGATCGAGGCGTGGTTTACATTATTGTTAACTTGATTTTGTTTTTAAAATATGCCTGGACTTGTACCTTACTTACGCTTAAACTTGAACTTGTAACTCAGTATCTATTTATCTTGTAATACTAATCACGTTTCAGTAGAAATTTGCAGTTGCAGTTACAATTACAGTTACGGTTACAGTTACAGTTACAGTTAATCCAAATAGTACACACACACTCCAAATTAACTTGAATGTAACTCAGAACAATTTCACTCTATCACAACATACTATATCTCTATAAACATACACAATATACCAGTACTACTGTTATATGCCTAGTTCGTAAGCTCTACAGGACTCATTGGACTTGGCCTCTTCAGCTTAATAAATTGCCTCATCTAAATTGTTCGCAATAATAAAGTGTTAATCCTTCATAATCCTAGGCTTCTGCCACGGGCTACTACAGACGTGGAGGTGGTAATGGTGTCGGTTCTGCCATTGGACCAGGTGGCATGAGCTTGAGCCAGCGGAGTCATTCAGCAGCTCCTAGTGATAATTATCACAGCTCAGCCGGTGGTAGCGTTGCGCACGGTACATCAGGTTACGGTTATAGAAGCAACAGTCCACGGCGAGGATCACTATCGCCACCTGACGATCGTTACAGTGACTATCCAGTGCTTCCAGTACACGGTTCACCAAACACCGCAGCTTACGCTGCAGGAGGTGGAAGTGCTGCGGGTGCGGCAGCGCAAGCAACGCAACAGCAACGTTTTCAGTCGCGTTCGGCAACTGCCACGCCTACGGGATCACCCAAGAAACGACAATTGCCACAGGTATAAAAAGATATTAATATTTGGTGTTAATATTCTTACCTACATTTTCTGATTTCCCTGTGCCTCAGGTGCCACAAACATCTCGCAGCGCCATGTTGCGCGATCGATTGGGTCAGGACTTTGATGAGCGCCTGGCTTCAGGCAGTCGTTTTGGCCGGCATCGCACACGTCAGCCTCATCATCAGGCGACCTATCGCAGTACCGGCATGGGTGGTTGGGAACGTCACTACACCGGACTATCGGACAGCGATCTGCAAACGATGGATTCACGTATGCGTCCACGACATTCGCTGTCGCCGGATAAAGATTTTATGGGCGAATTTGGTGATTCAGACATGGAATCGGTGGTCAGTGTGACGTCCAGTGCATTCTCTACGCAATCGGAGCGACCGCGCACTTCGCGAGGCCTCAGGTGAGTAGCAATTTAAATGCGATGGCAAACCCGGCGCCAAGTGCTGCACTCGCGTTCGCTTCGCGTTCTAGCCATTTAGCCATAGCCATAGCCATAGCCATTTAGCCATAGCCAAAGCCATGTCATGCCAAAAGCTGCCAAATTGGAATGAAATTTTTATGAAGTAGCTGGAAAATAAAAAGAAAAATGAAATGAAAACAAAATTCTAAAATGATATCGTCAATTAGACGGTAAAAATTCTATTTCAATCACACTCAAACTCACACACAAAACAAAATACAAAAAGAAAACCAAAAAAATACAAAAGGCAAAACAAAAAAACATAAAGTTTCTTTTCTGCATTTACTTTTTGCAAAACGATCACACAAACAAAAATCGACGCGCGCTGCTCTTTCGCTCTTTCGCTATCTCTCTCTCTCTCTCTCTCTCTCTCTCTCTCTATCTATCTATCTATATCTCTCTCCGCTCTTGATCACCCGCTTTTCGTGCGTGCTACTCACTACACAACACACAACTACAAAAATCATGATCCGCCACTCATATGCCGAACAATATGAAACACACCCCACACTCGTTGACCTCGGACGCAAACCATCGATTGCATTTGCGAAACGATCGTTCGTTAATTTGTCACAAACCAATCACGTCCAACAACCAATAATAAATTGCCATGCATTGCGCTATCTTCCGCATGAATAACATTTGCATGCTCCTTATTTTTTTGCAATACAAACCCGATCAACCCATACATAATTTTACACCACAAACACACAAAAAAAAACACGACATACACACACTGCCCTTCCCCCTGTGGCCGATATCAAAACGAATAAAAATAAAAGTTTTCCACGAAACTGGCGCAATCTTTTTGGTGGCGGCTCAGTCCAGCCAAGTGGTCCAGTGACTGGACTTAAGTTGCAACCAATGGAACACCACCGTGCAAACACCATCGAGGTGGATGACTGTGACTATTTGTCAAACGCTGCTGCTGGTACTGGTACACAGCAGCTGCTGTTGCTAGAGCAGCTCGATCAGTTGCAACAGCTGGCGGCATTGGCTGCTGCCGATTCACCACCATCAGTGGTGGTGCAGCCTCACAGTGGTGTACCTCAACGTGTGCTCGTGACTGATCACAATACCGGTGAATTGGTAGAACAGTTTTTTGTAGAGCCAGCTCTAGTGGCGGAGGAGACGCCAGCACCACTAACATTTGAGCCACAGTTGACACTTGAACCACATTATGCCTATTATTCGCCATCGCCTTCGTCTCATTTGCCACCATCCGACCATCATTTGTACCATCAACAACAACAACAACAACAACAACAGCGACGTCATCTGCATCAGCTTCAATTAAACGGACGACCCACCACAGCAAATAACACTCACCATAGCCACCATGCCTCCTATGCGACGCCTCTGCTGCTGCCGCCTCTGCCGTTGAGCTTTGATCAATTCAAGCGCATTACCACGCCCGTCATGAATCTCTTTCGCAGCTCGACGACCACAAATGCCCCGACGCACGCCCATGCCCACAACCACAACCATGGCCTCGCCCACAATCATGTTCATGCACATACAGTCTCCTCTTCGCCCAGCTCATATGTGGGCTATGTACGTGATCATCTGGACAAAAGTTGTAGCCACTGTCAAAACGGGAGTCAGCCCGTAGTGCTGTCGACCAATACGGCTCTGGCCACCCCTGGCATCGCAATAGGCGCCTGTGCGGATCCCTATTGTCTGGCCGATGCTCATCCGCATCCACAGCATCAGCCCATTGCGTATCCCTACAGTGCCGAGCAATTGTTGCGTCGGCCATCACTATCCATGTATCAGCCAAGCACGTCGGAACCCTCCTTGCCCACCATGGATCCCAGCATGTGCGGTGAATGTGTGGATCAACATTTTCTAGGCGAAATGACAGGACCACAAGTCAATTTGGGTGTGGTCCCTACTTACCATGTACATACGCCGACACCTACTGCACATCGACGCGCCAAGTCACAATTGGTGCCGCCACCATCGTTGCCCACTCAATCTGTGCTGCGTCTGTCACGTCAGCTAAGCGAGGATGCACTCGTCTCAGCGGTGCCCATTGCCGAGGCAACAGCAACACGAAGTCAACCCACTTCAATATTAAAAAAACCAAAATTGGAGCGTAGACGCAATGCATTCCATGAAGGACAATCACGTTCATTGGATTATGATGATCTGCATACAAAAAGTTGGGGCCGCAGACGTATACGGTATGAAGATGAAGTGATAATGCCACCTGAAGCTGTTGCACAAAATTCCAACTATTCGCGTACAGCGGACGGTCGACGTTATGGCTCCGAGACAAATATACGTCAATCGTATATGGGCGCCAGTGTGGATGCAGTGCATCCTTTAAGTCATTCTCATTTCCTAGTCACAGACGATAAGATCGTGACGATTACCTATGACTCGGATGTAGGTTGGACGCGTCGTGGTGTGGCACCATCGCTCTTCCGTGGACCACATCGACGTGGAGGGGATGCCAGAAATCATATGTCACTCGATCTGCAACGTACGTCCCAACAGAAACTCTATGGACCAGCTGCGCCTTATATGAAACGCAGGCGTAATTTACCGCATCCGCCAAGTGCACAAAATGCGCATAATTTTTCACCAATGGAAGGAGCTGTGGCTGGTGGCGGAGTTGGAGGTGGAGGTGGAGGCTTAGGCGGAGGCGGAGGAGTTGGCGGAAGTGGAGTTGGTGTCGGTATCGGTATCGGGGGCGGGGCACAGAACAGTTTACACAACAATCACAACAGCAACAACACCCACAACTACAACAGCAACATTAACAACAACAACAACTACAACAACAACAGTAGCCAAGCAGCGAGTAGTCTTAGTTATAGTCACAACAACAAGAACAACCTACAACAACAACAACAAAAAGGGAAAGAAGGCATCATGTCCATCAACGGATACGGATTGATGGAACAACAACAAGCGCAATCCAGCGGTGGTGCGTGCGGTGGTGCAACATCTTCTGCTGCTGTTGCTCCTGCCGCCGGCGCCGCTGCTGCCGATGGTAATAATGCTAATAATGCTTCTTCTTCCTCTTTTGCAAATCCCCCACAACAACAACATCATGGTGTCCCATCATCAATACACAACACCACAACAACAACAACAACAACAAATGACGCCAACAACTTGACCCATGACGCAACATCACAACAACAACAACTACTACAACAACCACCAAATACATGCACTAATCTCATCACAAATACAACAACAACAAACACATCGTCGAATGCATCGAATGCTGCTGCGGCAACAACAACAACAACAACAACAACGACAACAACAACGGCAACGACTGCTACAACAACTGCCACAACGAAAACAACAACAACTAATACGAATGAACCAAACGCAACAACAACAAAAACAACCGATAAAACTGCCAATGCTGATGCGGATGCGGATGCGGATGCTGATGCGGATGCTCCGCTTGATGTTATCGATTGGGATGCTATCGATGCAATGCTTGATGACGATTTCAGTGAATACGACAAAGATAAAAATGGCGCTAACGAAGCTGGAGGTGCCAAATCAACTGAAGGTCCTGGCCAAACAGAAGAGAAAGTCGGTGAGTATTATATACACTGAGAAAATCTATAATATCATTTTATAATATTCTATATATATTATATAAATCCGGCATTATAAACTTATTATAAACTCTAATGAATTTTTTTTTTAATATTTTTTTCCCATTTTTTATTTGATTATATTTTGAATTCAATTAACAGATGGCAGCCTATCAGATACCACAACAGATCGGAAAAAATGTGGTAATATTGATCAGGAACGTTCTCCAAAAAGTGGCAGCGGCATGGGTAAAAAATCCAATTCTACATCGCAACTATCGGCAACAGGTATGCGAATTTTGTTTACCTCTTATATCACGTAACTCTTGTCGCTTCCTTTTTTTTATTTTTGTTTGGTTCTATCTTTTAATTTGATTTTATTGTATGCCGTTTGTATCTCTAACATGTTCTTGTTAAGTTGCCTTGTTTAATAAAAAAAAAAAAACAAAAAACAAAAAAAACTGATTTATCGATCATCGATTAATCGATCATTTAAGTATCCATCAGATTTATGCGAATATTAAATCAAATATAACGAAAGCTTCATACTTTGATTTGTCACATATACTATAGTCTATAAACTTACATTTATACTCTCGCATTAACTCTACATACTTACATACGTATAGACATGTATTTTATATACATACATATATCGTCATGCTTATTGTTTTGCGATCTCTAATCAATTAAATCATAGTCAAATTCATACGAAAGAGCTAATAATACTAACAAAACTATACTAAATATCAAATACAACTACATACCAAAAAAAAAATATATATATGTATATATATATATATCTATATATATAAATTTATATATATATATATATATATATATATATATATAAAACAAAACAACAACATAAAAAAAATACCATACTCAAAAGGTCGTAAAAGACGTATGGGCTTTGGAAAGAAGGGTAAGAACTCGTTCACGGTGCATCGCAGCGAAGAGGTGCTGCCTGGCGATATCACGCGCGAGTTGCGCGCGAGTGGAGGCGCCGGTGCCGGTGGAGGTGCCGGTGGTGGTGGCGGCCTCTCCCGTGGTTCGTCCTCGGAAGCTGACCCAATTGAACAGTTTTTCGGAGATGGCGCTGGTGGGGAAAGGTGCGCACAAGTCCAACTTAATTCTGTCTCTATCTGTCTTTCTCTCTCTATCTATCTCTCTCTCTGTGTCTTTATCTATATATTTTTCAAAACTATCTATCTATCTATCTAAGAATCTATCTACCATTTGGCTATTTCTTGCTATGCTTATGATTTATTTTTCTTTTTTTTATGATTATCGTTTCTTATTTTCAATTTGAATTTTTCGTTTTTTTTTGTTGCCTTTTGCGGAAAACGAAGCAAAGAAAATGAAGCGTAAATGTTGATGATAATGATGATGATGATAAACATTAGTTAGACAACAGTAACAAAAATGACAACAACAACAACAGATACAACAAAAACAACAACAAGAACAACAACAATAAGAATTAGTCACATAGGCATTGTTAATTTTAAGAGCTTTTCAACTTTTCAACAAAATAAATGCGCGCTCTATCGCGCTTTCTCTCTATTTATCTCTCTCCTCTCTCTCTCTCTCTCTCTCTCTCTCTCACTCTCCCTCACACACATACCTTATTGCTGTCTTTCTCGCGCTCGCAAAAGCTTTTTGCTGGAAGCTCGCTCTCGCGCTTAGGCAATATTAAATCGTCAATATATATTTAGTTTTAACTTGCTTATAATTTCGCCTTAAAAGCAAAAAAAAGAACCAATAAAAATCAACCTTTACAAAAAAAAAACAACAAAAAATAAACCAACCACCTAACCAACCAAACCAAAAACCAACCAACCAAAAACCAAAACCAAAACCAAACCAAACCAAAAATAAAACAATCCAAAGTCGATACGTATTTTTAGGCTTATATCAAGGATATTTTAGCCCACATCGAGAGCTTTGCCTGGCCACAGTTGCAAATGGAATTTGAAAGCTTAGCAAATGCCGGTTAACGCAAAGCTTTCGATTGTGTGTGTGTGTGTGTGTGTGTGTGGTCGCATACCGTTGACGCTCACTGTTAATGTTTAGACAGAAAAGCATCCAAAATCAAATTCGTAATGCATTTTACTTTTTGTAGCAAAACATTTCTATATAATCAATAAATTACATTAACAATAATAATAATAATATTAATATATATACATACATATATACTAACCCAATAAATGCCACTCGTTTCTTTATAATATAATATTGTTAATGCCATTTATCGATAATATAATACTACTATTATATTGATTTCTATTCAATTCAAAGTAAATCAAAATGCCAATTATATATTCAAAATTAATATCAAAACATTTCTCTACTACTATATACACAACATTTTAATTCTAGAATTTTGTTCAATTTGCATGCATTGAGTTATTTACTAATTAAAAAATAAATAAGAATAACAATAATAAGAACAATTTACAATATACTTGTACTAGACATACGACTTCTTAGTAAATCCATCTATTGCAGTTTAACTAAAACTAATATTAACTGAAAACAAAAAACAAAAAAAAAATAGTACAAGAAATATTATTTGCAGTTATGTGGTAAGAGCTTTCTCTTTTATTCTTGGATCGGACCTCCTGGGAGAGTCTGACTTGTTCAAGGATATTTTGTGAAATGATAACAAGACAATAATTTTGCATTGTTATCGAAAACGATAATGAGATCGATATCCACTTTCAACATGCATGCCAGCGATATCAATCGATCTCTTTTCACAAATTGAACAAATTAAACTAATGTTTATCATCTGTTTTCTACAAGTTTTCCTTTTTTATATATATATATATTTTTTTTTGGTTTTTTTGTAAGGCAATTCAATATTATCATATGTAAATATATACAGGGAGCTCTGTCAAGAAAGCCAAAAACAATAAGACACTACATAACAAACTGCATACTACAAAAACAACAACAACAACAGCAACAACAACAATAAACAATCAATAATGAGCTACAACTTATACACTACAAACAAGTTCACAACAATCATATTCTGAAGAATTGGCAACAAGATAACCAAAAATAATTTATAACAAAAAAAAAAAACGAAAAAAAAAGAAAATACTTTTTAAAACACACGAATTACAGAGCTATGGATCGTACAACTGGAAAAAAAAAGTGAAAAAAATACAATGCCAACTCGCTTATCAGTTCATTTCTCAGTTTTCTCAGGTGCATGTCAAATTTAACTGGCACTTTAACCTGTAGCTTAAATGCAGATGTGCTTTTGTGATCTTTTTGATATTGCTGATATATTGTCACGTATAGCTTAATAGACAGTTTAATTGCAAGTTAAATATACACAGCGTTGCCACCTCTCGTATGCACTTGTACATATGGCAGCACCGACAAAAGCTTGTAGCTGTCTTAGCTAATGCTGTCAATGTGTCGCACATAAAGATCATGAAAAGTAACGTTTTTTTTTTAAATGACATGCAGTGGAGAAAACTGAACTTTACATATGCTCAATATAAAGAAAAATATTTATATTATGTAACTACGAATTTATATACTTAATATTATAATTGTTTTTATATATATACATATATATATATCTATATATTTATTTCGGCATTATTATAAATACTTACTATTTATATGAGCTACTTTTTACATTTTCTTTTCTCTATGATTTAAAACGTTTTTTTGTTTTTTGTTTTTTTTTTTATTATTGTTTTAACTATCTGTGCTCTAATTTCTGTAAAGTCAGGCTTTAAAGGTTTATTCTTCCCAGAGCCCCAGCGTCGATCAGAAGAAAGTCTAATCTCAGAATCCAGCGTCGCACATATACCTAAACACAATCAATCCACTATTTTCAAATAATCAATCGATAGATCGATATGCCGATATGTCGATATGTCGATGTGTCGATATGTTGATTAATCGCATAACATTTGTTGCAGCTGTTTGTATTTTTGAGTTTTGATTGTACCGCAAATAATACGACATCATCATACGCATACTTTATCGTACAACTCTATATCTAGTATGTATGTATTGTATATCATATTCTCGACAGACCAATATCAAGCACAGAGTGCGAGCTCGAGCGCTTCCTCCACAAGTCACCATCATATCACACTACCACCACCACATCCATATTATCAACGTCAGTCACGCGGCTCGGCTGGCAGCATCCAGCGGTCGGTGGAGGTGCCGCTGGTGCCACCGGTGACCCGCTACAGTGCGGGCAGCATACATTCAATATCTAGCTCCGAGGGTTCATCGTAAGTTTCTGGCAATAAAAAAAAAAAAAAAAAAAAAAAAATACGTTAAATACTACTTATATGACATGTGAACTCTCTCTCTCTCTCTCTTTGAATTCTGCCTTTGATTCTTTCCATCTGTCTGTAACACATACACACTCTCTCTTGCTTTCTCTCCATTTCCATTGCCTGTGTAAATGGCTATATGTATCACTCTCTATCTCTCTCTCTCTCTCTCTCTCTCTCTCTCTCTCTCTCTGTATCTCTCTATATCTCTGTTGCTCTCTTTCTCTGCGCCAATAACATAACTCTCTATATTTCTCTATTTTAATCTCTTTGTGTCCTACTTTGCCGTATCTATGTGCGCCTTGATAAGTTTGTTGAGCCAGTCTGCATTTTTGTATATTTAAATTAATAATATTTCTAAGTAATTTTCGTTCTATTCCAGTTTTTTCTGTTTTCACTTCTTGGTGTATATTTCTCTCTATCTTTTACAACTGTATAAATTGTATTTAAATAAATTATTTCATTATTTAATCATTATTTTGATATAATTTATATTTACATATACATATATTTATGTACATACATATGTATATATAAAAATATTTATCGAGTGTTTACAACTTTTTTGATGTGTGTATAACAATATAAACTAAAAAGAAAACTAAAATTGAAACAAAGCTAAATACTTGACCTCAGGCACCTAGACTTCCAGCTGCGGCACCTTGTTGTACCATCTACACGAACTTAGAATATTCTTAAACTGTCATTTAAGCCAAAAACAAAAAAAAAAAGGATAATAATAATTATAATAATATAATTTAAGCACTGTTTTCATTTCCATTGTCAATTCCAATTCTTCCAAATACTAATCCGACAAGTTCATATACTATAAATATATTTGTATAATTAAATATGAAGATTGAAAATGTGCAGATTATTATATGCTTCAAACACGATTGGAAAACACGATTGCATTGACTCAAAACAATTGCATGCTATAAAGAATTCTTCTTAGCACAATTCTATCACGACATATACACTCAACCGCCAACCACCAACCACCAACCATCAATTACAAATCACTAAGCCACAAAACAAGAATCATCACACCACACTAACCACAGACCCATCCACAAACCAGTCGTTAACGATCCAAAGAATACAAATCCACCAAAAAAAAAAACTACTTACAACAATTTAACTGTCTTTCTACAACTCCCTGTGTATAATATAGCCTAGAGCCATATGCATTGTAGAGATTATCTGAAAGTTCTAATCGATTTCTCTTCATATTGGAACTAGGCTATACCAATTCTTTCTTTCTCAAAATCTACCAAGTATATTATTGTATCCTTAAGACTTTCAACAATTTCTATCTGTGTGTGTATGTCTGTGTGTGTATAAGTAAACTTTCAAATAGAAACTATACTAAAGTCCTTTACAATTCTATCGATACACCCAAACAAAAAAAAATCAACAAAAATTACTATAGATTCTCACCTTCGTTACGTAATGATGGAGCCCTTAATGAGTTTGTGGATGGTCTAGGACCCGGCCAATTGGTGGGTCGTCAAGTCTTGGGTGCACCCTCTCTCGGTGATATACAACTGTCGCTATGCCATCAAAAGGGCTTTCTCGAGGTGGAGGTTATACGTGCCAGAGGCTTACAGGTAAGATATAATATAAAGAATGAGCACAACTCTATTATACATAGCAGAAGCTTATAAGAGTTGAAGACTTTTATACTAAAGCGAATTTTTTCTGTATTTACTGTAGCAAAAGGCTGCGTCTAAAATGTTGCCCGCTCCCTATGTAAAGGTTTATCTAGTTTCGGGCAAACGTTGTGTCGATAAAATGAA
This sequence comes from Zaprionus obscuricornis, assembly GCA_037044475.1. Lineage (NCBI taxonomy): Eukaryota > Metazoa > Arthropoda > Insecta > Diptera > Drosophilidae > Zaprionus > Zaprionus obscuricornis. Next base: position 59,651 of record JBAMBR010001355.1, read on the forward strand.
AACCTCAACAGCACGTCGAACACTAGATCCGCTTTATCAACAACAATTAGTATTTAAGCAACCGTACAACGGTTGTGTACTACAGGTACAGTGTAACAAACATCTGAAACATGAAAAAAAATGTCCTTTGTATTTTGAATATTATATTTTATTATAATTGTATTTATAATTGTAATCAATTTTCAGATAACCGTTTGGGGTGATTATGGCCGCATTGAAAAGAAAGTATTTATGGGCGTGGCACAGATAATGCTCGACGATCTAAATCTATCAAATATCGTCATCGGCTGGTACAAACTCTTTGGCACCACCTCACTGGTCAGTTGTCCCACTAATATAGGTTTAGGCTCTAGGCGCTCATCAATAGCCTCACTCGACTCACTTAAACTCTGAACTAAAACTTAACTCAACTCAAATCAAAACGTACTCAAAAATATACCATAACTATACAATGAGATCGACATGCAAATTTCAAATATAATACGAGCAACAAGAACATTAACAACAACAACAACAATATATTATACAATAATTACACACATTTTTGTAGAGCTACATTTTGTTCCGTATTCAGTAATATTATAATCTACAATAATTCCCAAAAAAAAAACAAACAAAAAAAAATCAAAACAAAAAACAAATATATTTAATAATTACCGAAAAATAATTAATTAAATAGTCAAGTTTGTAGCATAGTCAGTCACAAAACATTTGTACAAATACAAAAAAAAAATAAACAACAAAATTAATGAGAAAAAATTCAGCAAACCTAACAACAAAATATTAGATTGCATAAATTTATTGCATTTGTTTTTAGTTAGCTATAAATAATACTACAAAAATACTTAAAAGCACATACGCACACTCACACACACGCATACACACCCTTGTATATGAAACGCTCGATACACAAACACACTTTAATTGGAGGCAGCAACAACCAATTTATGCATTATGTAACGTGTATAAAAAAAGAAAGAAAAAAAAAAACAAATTAAATTTAAATTTAAAAAATATATATACTGCTAAAATATATATAACAAGTATAAAAGCAAAGATAAAATCTATCGCAAGTCACCTAAAAATCACCGTTACCGTTACGTTTTTGGCATAGCATACAACTTCAACGTAGTTTTTTATAGACTCGTACAATACTCATATAGGTATGTTTCTCTATCCCCAAATACATGAACAAAATACAAAAAAAAAAAAAACATTTAAAATAATAATAAAATATATATCACATAATACTATTCTACTACTACTACTGCATGTGTAGTTCGTAATATCGTATTTTTGTCACTTAACATATGCCATACTTGTTTCGACTCTTCGTAATTCCTAGAAATATAACTCATCAAATTTTTAAACTTGCTTTTTCAAATTCCTTATAAATCCTCAAAACATGAAAACATTTAATAAATGGCAAATTTCGGCTAGCTGATTATATAATATAAACATTCATAATACAATATAGTACTAAGTAATTCCTAGGCTTAGAGTCAAATCTGTATAGTTGCAAATTACTACTAAATCTATTTTCGATAATGCAATCAGGGTCGTCCGATTGTTTGGGCCGGTGAATCAATTATGGAGGAACAGGGTGAATAACACTTTTCAACTACAGTGAAAACACTTTAAGCACAAATCAAAACAAGACCCCAAACTTGCCCCAAAATAAACTAAAATGAATTGTAAGTGCACCATAATTATCGTTAAAAAAAAATCAAATACGTTATTCGATTACAATTCCTTCTAGCAAAGCTTTTTTATATAAATCGCTAGTAATGCCCATTTTGCCATTTTGATAAGAGTTTAAAAAACAATTAAAAACACATAAACAAAAGCTACTAACAACTAATTTGCCCGTAAAAAAAACATAACATGCTCTTTTCCCTAGAATTAATCCAGCAACATATAGTACACTATGCTAACTTATCAATGTCTTACAGTAACCCTTGCAGAGAGCTGCCAGTCAGGCAGCCAAATAGCTAAGGACCAAGGTCAGCCTGCATGACATGCTCACATATGGACGGATTTTCTGGATTCAAATTCGGCACATTGCTGGCTTAATCAATGTCCATTATTATACAGATATTTATCGATATATGTATATCAAAATATATATATATATATATATATATATATATATATATACATATATATTTAAAAATTTCGATTTTGTATTTGATTTTTTTGTTTTGTCTCTTTGTTTTGTATTGTACGTGCGGAAGATTTCCATAAAAGTTTAAAAATCTAGTTAAATTTGTAAGTCATGAGAACAAATGCATTTAAAAACAAACGGAGAACACAAGCAGAGGCCGATTAAATAATATATCGTATAAACATACCTATGAAATTCAAGAAACGATTTACAATATACAAAGTGCACATCTTATTTGTATATTATATGTATGTATATACATATAATATACATATTATATATAATTATTAATATTTGAGTAATGACGCTTGTAAATTGATGCATATTTGAAAGAATTTTTATTATACAATTAAGATCACTATTATTTTCGTAATACGATTATTATGATTATTATGATTAATATTAACTTAAAAAAAAAATAAAAATAAATCAATATAAGAATAACAAAAGTGCTAATGATGATTAAGGGGAGTTTAATGAGGACAAGGAGAAACACCTAATGTTAAGTCAGTGAAAAATAGATGAAAATCGTCAAGTGAAAGAAGAAGTTGTTTATTAGCTAAATATAAATCAATAAATTTAATGTTATAGATTTTGTGGAGGCGACATGTTTTCGCGTGCGTATATATATATACATATATATATATATATATATATATATATATATATATATATATATACAATATACTATATACAATATATGTATACACATACATTTACATATACATATTTACAGTTTAAGCAAGCAAAGAACCACTTACACTTAAATAAGCCTAACTTACGATAAACGTAAATTTAAAAATAAAAACTTAATGTTAATAATAATGAAACTAAATCAAGATATATGAGATACAATTAATCCTCGAGAAATATTTATCAAACGCGATGATTGAGCAAATTTAATTTAGTAAAAAAGTAAAAAAAAAAAAAACAAAACAAAAACCAGTAAATAGTAAATATAAAAGAAATGACAACAAATTAAACATGATAAATTCAATTTAATTATAAATAAAAAAAATAAAAAACAAATTTATCTTAAGCTGTACATAAGAAAACACAAACACTCATACTTGGACACAACAGTCACACACCTAGTCCATAGAGAGTTAAACTAAAATTTGTTAAACTTAGCAATTTTGATTTTTGTTTGCTTTTAGCTCTCTGCACAAATGCAACACAATTAAACAGAAAACCACTCTCCCAAAAAAAAAAAAAAAAAAAGAACAAAGAAAAAAACAAGTGCAAGGGATAAAGATAAACGCAATCGTATTACTCTAGATATGGATGCGTACGAATCGTTATCGATTGTCAATCAAATCGATCATTTAATATGCGTCCATCTCTGGTAAGCACCAATTAGACGCATTATATGCTATCGCTTCGATATACATACATATTTACATAGATACATAAATATACCATATATTCTCGTATATCTTCTGCCTACATTAAATAACTCGATAAACTCATCAAGTACCTTCCAAGTTAATAGCGTGAGCTGTAAAAATGTTACCTGCTTGCTAAAAAAAAAAAAAAAAAACAAACAAAAAAAAAAATTAACACGAAAGAGATCGAAAGAAATATTAGCTTAAAAAAAAAAGATTATTTATTTGCAGAGTTTAACATATGAAAGAAGAATACTTACAAACAAATACTGTAAAGAATATTTATTGAGAAATATTATTTGTTAATTCATTTATTCTTCATCTTTTATTTATGGCGTTTGGTCGCGTTCGTTTTGGTGCAACATTTTGCAATGCATTGCGGATGCAATGAAAATGGCAAGACAAAGGTTATATAATATATATGAAGGTATCTAGATCTCTTCAAATGAGTAAACATATCACAAACTTGCATGAGATCCTATCAAAAATACAAACTGCAGTTAGATCTACAGTTAGAAGTTATTTACAGTTATAGCTATTGTATTGTTCCTAATCAGATTGTAAACATAACATACTTACCATACTATTGTATTATTATGTATACAATTATTTTCATCACAATTCGATATTTCTTTCAACCTGTCCGTCCATTCATCAGCTTTTTGCACAACATCAGATACATTTATAAATACGGATAAAGTTGCATTCCAAGATTCCTATATACGTAACATATGCCAAAACATAAAAAACGAACTAAAGAAATGCATTCAAAATGTTGCAGAAGGAGAAGATATTATCATAATATATAGAACCATTTAGAACCAGAACCACAACCAGAACCAAAGAAAACGCGCTTCAAAAACTTCAATACTATCAGCGAGGTTTCCAGCTACTCTTAATATATGACACACATAGCGGTATCTAAAGACACTTTTACAGATACAATTACAAATACACACAATACTACATACTCGTACATTAGATTCTTATAATAACCAGACTTTTCTCATACAACTTTTTCTACGATAAAAACTCTATTTTTTTTTATTTCAAATGCTCTTCTTAAAAAAAAAAAAAACCAAAAGTAAAAACATTTAAAAGCTTCTTAAAATCAGCAACAATAATAATAATGAAAACAATAACAAAAAAAATAAATAAATAAAATAAAACTATAATGTTGGCAAGTGACGACATTTAAATGCTCTTACCATAAACCTTTCACAGAAAGACAAGCAAAGTAAAGCTTAAGAATAGCTAGAAAAATTCATAATAAAGTATTGAATATAATAAATTAAAAACAATGAGATTTACATTTTTAATAATAATGCAAAGCATTTTGATTTAAATTCAAATTGTCTGATAATTGTTTCCAAATTCTATATCAATTGAATTTTACATTTCAAATAAAATTTATAAAGAATTGTAATAAATAAATAATTTGTTGTATTTGGTAAACTTCCTTCAGGGGAAAAGCATTTGAATTTGAATAAATAGTGAATCATAGTCTCCTACATCTTTCTAGTTAGAATTCCAATTTGAATTCGTTACATAGAAGTCTCACTAATACACACTTATACACAGATACACTCTCTCTCACACACACACACACACACATTTATATATATATATATATATAGACTTGTTAATGCAACCCAAATCAGATATATTATAAAAAGTTATTTAAAGATGTAATAAAAACCAAATAAAATGAAGAAAGCTATTTATTAAGTTCAAACTGATGAAAACAACTTAAATACACAAGAGAGAAAAATAACAACAACAACAAGAAAATATATCATTTATGGCAAAATGTTGACAAAAAAAAAAGAGCAAAAAAATATTAAAACTTAAAGCAAACGCTGCGTGAAATACGCTTTGAATATATTGTATTTTAATATCTCGACAGAAATCGAAAGTCGAGAAACGACAATAAACTGTGAAAATGAATATGTATAAAAAAACAAAAATAAAATAAAAAAAAAAAACTTGAAAAACAAAACAAAAACAAGAAATTCAAAAACAAAATTTATGTAATTATATTATTAAAAGAAAAACACTTTGCATTAAAAAGGCAAAAAAAAAAAATACTAAAAAACACAAACAAATCTAAAGCAAAGAAAAAAAAATATTGCAAAAGCAGACCTTAAAATTGTGTAAACTACAAATTTAATGAAAAACCAATATTTAAATAACAAAATAAAAAGAAAAATATTCATTAAAATTGTTTTCTAATAAAACAAAAAAAAAGAACCAATTCTTTTATTGGGAAGAGGGAAAAAACTTACTTTTACTTTCCAACACAGGCAAGCTAACTGCTCATCGATGCTTTTGATTATATAAAAACTGCAATACAATATTGGGGTTTCACATAAAGCGGTGGTATTTCTTTATTTACCATTGATAAACCTTTAATCATATATGGTATGTATAAATAATTCAAATATTTAAGATTTGACATTTATGTTTATTTATGTATAGCAATAAATATATATGCTTTATATAGATTTACAGATATACATACATATATATATATATATATATATATATATATATATATATATACCATATATAGAGCATATATATCTATTTCTTATTTAATATATGTCCAATTTAGGTGCGTATATTATTTCCATAGTTGGGTTCATTGGCGACATTATACTTATCATTTACAATTTGCAGCTTGATTAGTTCAACTTATAATATAATACGATCATAACTCGCAAATATAGACACAGATATATATCCGGGGGCATACTTAGTATTCATGTTAGATACATATTTTATTATTTATCTTAAATTCAAACGAAATTATCTTACAAAAGTGTAATTAATCATAATTGTTTAGTTGATGTTTCAGTTTTAGTATCTTTTTATTTTTTATTTATTTTTATTTTTTTTTTTTCTTTTGTAGCTCTAACTTTAGTGCGTTTCTTAAAGGAACCAATGTTAAATGTTATTAAAAAATAATAATAAAAATAATTATAGTATATGGCCTATGCTCATCTAGAATTTCGTATAATAAAATAGCAAGCTTTGGTTTATAGGTTCAGGGAATTGTGCTCTATGTGTATTTGTGATGGGTGTAGAAGGTTGCTGCAACTATTCAATGTATTACAGATAATACTTACTAATCAGTCTTTATAACGAAAATCAAAACTGTGCGAGTGCCATATGTCTGTCTTTATATGTATATTTTTGTATTAGGAATAAGGAATTAATTAGGATTAAGGAATTATATATTTAAGTTTTAGCATTTTATTTTCTAAGATTTAAATTTAAATTTAAATTGCGTGTGAGTTTTGAAAAGTCTTCATTGGAATTCTGGGAGATATGTATGGGAAGTGCAATATAGTCCGTGAGTTCTATATAAGTTATTATATGTATTCCAGATGATATTTGTATATGTATATAGTATTATTATATAAGTATAAGTATTAGCTAGTTTGGGAATTATAATACATGTAGATAGAGATATATTTGTTTTCTGTTTTCTCTATTTTCAGATCTCTTTTTTGTTTTTTTTTTTTTTTGCATATATTGTCGCTTTGTTACATTACATTTTACATCGATCTTACAATTTAGTTTGAGAGACCATAAAAATATGCTGAAGCTTAGTTAATTACTCGTAACACTACGACGACTAGCTGAAGCGTTGCTAATGCTTTTTATTTTTATTTATCGATATTGATTGATATACGTATGGTATATGATAAATCGTTTATTATATGTATATCGCAAATTTATTTTGCAATTATTTACGTTTACAATCTATAGAAAAAACCATATATTTGCTGCTTAAATTCGTATGCATTTCTATGGGCGAAAACTTGTGCAATTTTTTGATAATACATAATATGTATACATATATGTACCATATATATATATGTAGTATATTAAATGTAGTATTATGCATAGTTTATAGATTAAAGTTTAGTTCATAGTTGATATGATAAACAAATACACACTCAAACGATATACCCTACTATGATAATATCGTTTATTATTATTATCTTACACATCGTGTATATTTTGTATATATGTATTGTAATAGTAGTATGCATGTACCATATATATATGTATATGGTAGGCTACGCTAGGCATATCTGTTATATATATATTGTGGGACTTACAGTGCTACATAGACAGATATACGTTGTTATTATTTTAGTATTTTGTATTATGGCAAAATCATATGCGATGCGTTTGGGATTTCAAGGATTTACTATATATGAATCAGCATTAATGGCAACCTATATGGTGAGTGAAATTTAATCCATTGACCGCAGCTGATTCCACTTGAATTGTGCGGTGCATGTGGAAGATTTAAGATTTGAGGCAACTTCTATACACTTAGAATTAAATATATAGAATATATTAATATGTATACTAATGCTTGCGGTATGTAATACTATTGTGTAAGTGTAGTAGTACTATCGTAAAGAGTATCGTAAGTACAGATGTGTCTTTTGATATCTATATGTATTATTTTGTATTCATGTATTTAAAATTATTTTTATAAATAGCCTTTGTCCAACACACTTAACGATAGTCTAATCGATAGTTTTACAAACTCTTTGACTCTTTAAAGTTGCTAAAGAGCTTTGGAAAAGGAAACTTTGCTTAATGCAACTGTGCTGTCACATATAGGCCACAGTCCTGATCTGATGCCATAGAATAATTTGCTGAATCACGATCCTCTGGTATTGTCGGGTGCGTTTCATGGTGGGGCGGCAACTTACTAAAGGCATGATGCGCAGCACCATAACCAAGATGTCCGTATGGCGACTCAGCCGCTTTGCTCAATTGTGGCAAACGACGTAGAAAATGTGGATTTGAATATCGTACACCATTTGGTAGCGTTGTATGCGGAGTAGAGGCGCCACCAAGAGCAACCGCTGCGTTGGCATAATGCATACTTGGCGTCTTAAAGCTAGATACCTTCGATGGTGGCGGCGGTTGCTGATGTTGTTGTTGTGGTTGTTGCTGTTGTATCGGTGCACCCATCGAATTAGTCATTGCCGAGGTGGAGGCATAACCACCGCTATTGGCGAGTTGCTGGCTGTGACAACCCACCGGTAGCGGCATTGTGCTACAATGCGCAGTATAATCAAACTTTTGCTCGGGTGCAGTGCGTTGCAACGGCAATGTGGCGCTATTGATGACATTTGTTGTGGGATCTGCATTAAAACTGGACATGCGCATATTGGTGCAACGACCGTAGGGTTCCTCCTGTATGGGCGGCTGTGGTGGCCGTGGTGGTGCTTTGCAATTCGCCCTGGGTCGTATGACAACCTCCAGTTCACGTTCTTCACCTGAATGAACGCCACTAGATGATTCAGATGGTGCACGTTCTGGTGGTGATGTTGTATTTGTGCTTTCCGAAATTGAATTGGTATCGCTGCGCGGTGTTAATGCTTCATTGGGTACGCCAGAATCGGCACGACGTAGACAACGGGGTGTGGAGCTGGATGCAATCTGGAGGCAAGGATATATAGAAGTGATACAGAGAGAGAACGTGAGCAAGATAGAGCGAGTGCGGAAAGTGATGAGGATATGATGAGTATATGAAAATATATATTCAGAAAGGATAATCGAGAGTATGAAAGAGAGACAGAGATAGATAGATAGAGAGAGACAGAGAAAGAGTGTAGTAAACGTGTTCAGTTCGGTTGAGCCTGCAAAGTGAAAACGAAATTGAATAAGGCAAATATCCTGTTAGTCTTGTTAGTCTTGGGGACACAGACTATCCATCAGGCATCATACACTCGTATGGTATGTACATACATGTGTTAATAGAAACAGATAAATATATATATATATATATATATATATAAATGTGTTTGTATGTATGTGCGTGTCTGAGTATGCGTGTTTGTGTGTTGCTGCTGGCACTTTGATTTATGCTGTCTCATAACGTCAAGCATAAATCTCATGCTCAGCCGCAACTGCAGCCGCGGGCATGACACGAGTCCCTTAACGCACACAAGCATCACATAACATTACCCCTCCATACCGCCCACCTTCCTCCTCCCTAGCTTACGCAACTCTACGGCTATTTACCCACTTTAAGTGCATTGCACGAGACGCATCAATCTCAGCAAAGCCAATAATTTTTATATGTTGTCATAAGTATTAATACTAATACTCTACTCAACATCATGTTAAAGTTTAAATACAGTTGTAGCAGAAGATATTGGAGTTCGTAATTATTATAATTTAAATTATACAAATTGTATGACAATCATTGAGAATAATTTCATTTTTAATATGTTCTAGGATAATGATTCTTTTTTTTTAATAATTTAAAAAATGTTTTTACTAGTTACTATAGTTTGTAGTATAATTTAAAATATAATCTTAACTTATTCATGAATAGTTTCACGATTCAATCAAAACTTAATTAAACTGCACGCCAAATCAATTTTCGATTTGACAGTTCCCGAATTATGCAGCTTTTTGTATCTTTGACGTGGATATATTAATAAATATATAGGTGTGACCGCCCCCATAGAACGTGTGACAAACCCAACAAAGTACATATATATATATTCATGATCAGTGTCGACAGCAAAATCCTTCCGACGGGATGTTTAAACCCAAACTAATCTTTCAGTATTAAAGCTGTCTCAATGTAACTTGATATACATACTACCTATGCCTATAAGCTGTATATAAGTCGGATCGGAATACTATATCGTAGAGTTGCGATAGGAACAAGACATCAGACCAATATATCATGTAGCTGCCATTGAAATAATTGGCCGAAAATTGAGTTTTTGTATGCAAAAGTTTTTTGTTTGTTAAACAATCCGGCGGAAACTTACAAAATTTAAGTTTATTTTCAGTATTATATGAATTTCCTCCAAATCGGATTACTATATCATAAAGTTGTCATACGAATAATAACCCGAAAATTGCATTTTTGTATGAGATTTTATTTTTCTAAGACTGCTAAGGGTATGACATCGTCGGCCTGCCAAAGATAACTTCACTTTCTTGTTTTCAAAGCTATACCCTGCATTTACATCAAAATAATGTACACATATGATATATCTATCTACTACTTACACACATAAAAAGTCTCATTCGTTCTCATTCAGTTCACGTCTGACAACATTAATGAGCAAATATCAAATCTGTTTTCAGCTTAGCCCCCCAAGCGGTTTGTTTCCGTTACTTTACGCTTGTTTTTTTTCCTCGTATTCTACTCCTATTTCTTCTACTACTCATCGTATCCGCGACCTTTTCCACATTTCATACATTTACTACTACTTACATGCGCTTCGTTTGTATGCACGGCGACCGTGACCGGAGCCAATGGACTGACTAGATGATGCTGGAGCGGATGTGGCTGTGAATGATGAAGCGGATGCGGATGTGGATGCTGCTGTAGTGGATGTTGTAACACCTGCTGCTGTTGCTGTTTCTGCTGTTGCTGTTGTTGCTGCTGCAATTGTGGTGCCTTGTGATGTTCGGGTGAAATTTGCATGATCTCAGGCATGGCCTGGGGAGCGCGTCCAAAAGTGACATGTGATTGTGGCAATGTGGGTGGCTGTGGCATTGGTGCACCCTTGACAGGTAATGGTGGTGGTGGCGGTGGTGCTGCTGCTACTGATGCTGCTGTTGGCTGTGGTGGTTCCAGATCGCGTGTTGATGCGTATGTGATGCTATCGTCACGCACACAGGCCAACAATTTGCCCTCCTCAGAGATGTTGTCGTCGCTAATGCCGCCCAAACCACTCAAATTAGCATAGTCATGTGCGTTACCATGGCCATGGCCGTGTGCTATATGATGTTGTTGTTGTTGTTGTTGTTGTAATGTCGTTGCTTGTTTTTGCTGTTGATTTTGTTGTGGTTGCGTTGTTGGCGGTGGCACGGGCAACAGTTCATCATATTCACTGAGATGTAGTAATCCGCTGATGGTGCTGCTGTGACTGTTGCTGGTGATGGTTGTGCTTTTAATGCTGCCCATTGTAATGCCCACAACGGCGCCAGCGGTAGCTGCTCTTAATGTCGCGTACTCGCCGTCGTCAATTTCCCCCGTAGTACTGGTAAAACATAGCGAGGTTCCACGGCTCGTATGGCTACATAATCAGAGCGATGAGTAGATAAAAAAAATAAATAAATAGAAAACAGTAGAAAGAAAACGTGAGTAAAATTGTGATAAAGATTTCTTTGGTTCAACTGAAGCTGCAAAATTATCAATTTGCAATAGTATGCGATAATATCGCTTAACTACCATTTGTTATATTTCACTACTAATTTCTTCACATTTAATTGTTATTATTTTATTTTAATTACAATTTTTATTCAAGTTCAACGACAATGATAATTCTTGCAGGTACAGTTGATATCCAGTTTGACCTTGACGTGTTGACCTTTTGTTGTTCCGTTGGTTAGTAAAACAGACTCTAGTTAAACAATTCACCAACGATAACAACAATTGCAATAATAACGATAACAATAACAATAACAACAACAACAACAACACAAAATGTGCAATTAGTTTATGATGTTTGTTTTTTTTTTTTTTTTTCTTTTCTTTTTTAGTTTTTTTTCGGTTAAGTTTTGAGACATTCAATTAATTAGTTTTGTTATTAGGTTAGTTTAGTAAATTAGTAAACGTCTAATTCACGTCTAGTTATTAATCGAATAATAAACAAAGAACTCAATATGAAAACAAATAAATTCAATTAAATAAAAAACTGCTATTGAAATTATTTTTAATTTGTTTTCTTTCTCTTTTTTTTTTGTTTTAATTTGTTTTTTTTTCATTTTTTTTAATTTTTCATTTAATAAAACAGGCGACAAGCGGAACAAAAATAGTTTCCTTTTCTTTTTTTTCCTTTATGATTTGAATATTTTTTTCATTGTTTTATTTATGTTTTTTTTTTTTTGTACTAATTTTGTATTAGTTTGCAAATTGGACATTTTTTTTCATTCCAGAGGCAAATAAATAAAAAAAAACACATGATAACCCAAAAAAAAAGAAAAATAAAATACAATTCAGTGTTGGTAAACATTGTGTGAAATAGTTAATGAATTTGGGTGTTGGACAGGTAATTAATAATTGTGCGAACCGCAACTCGAACCAAAAACGAAACAAAAACAATATGAGAACGAAACGTGCAAAATATATATAACAAAGAATATGAATTTTGATGCTCTAGATAATACTAAATAAATGTTTGAATTTTTTTTATGAAAACATAATATATTGAAAGATGAATTGGTCAATTTGATGAAAAGATGAATACTAAATAGCAACTAGAATTATAATATTATTTCTTAAAGTGTAGTATCTGTACTTTTAGTACTTTCAACTTAAATATATTTTGTTCTTAACATTTGGTAGTTAATCTGTTAAGCAGTTAATCGCTTTGGACAGTTAGACTATTTATCAGTTAAGCTCATTAATCAACTGCGAACAAAGTTAAGTTAATCAAACTTTCATTAAATAATCTCTACTTTTTTTTTTTTTTTGTATATTGTAGATGCTGATGCTTATGTTCTCATGTCTGACAAGTTAATTTCAATGCAATAATTAATGAATTAATTTAACATTAAACTAAAAATTTCAATTTAATACTGATTGAAAGTTAAAGCTTTGATCAATTTCTCATCTTTTATATGGGAAATAAATATTCAACCAATTCATCTGTACAACAATTTTTATGTGCAATTTCAATGATGATTTCAATAATGTTTCGTGTTTTATTTTGTGCTTGAGATAAACTAAATGAAACTAATTTAAAACTAAACTAAGTACGTGTAATCTTAATGCAGGTTGCAATTCGATTTTAATTATGTAAGTTTTGTAAATGAACGGACAACGGTCGCTGACTTTTTGCCATTTGCCATTTGCCATTTGCCTTTTGCCTTTTGCCATTTGCTCATTAATTTTTTGGCATTTGACACTTTTCTTTTTTTTGGGGTTTTTTTTTTTCTGTTTCTGTTTCGTAACGAAAAAACGATTTTTTACCGCTTGCCATCAGTTTGTTCTTGGTCACCAATTAGTAGGACATCATCAGACGTACTCGTTACTTCGTTGAATGTGACCTTTAGCTTGGGAGAACTAGGCGTTAGCTTTGGCCAATAGATATCCTCCTGTGCCACCATCCCAATTCCGCCCATGCTGCCCATGCTGACGCCCATGCCAGCTAACTCAGTACTCGTTGCAGTGCTCATCATATCCGGCTTTTGGCAACTGTCATTGCCATTTACTGTGGTGCTAGTAGAATTGCCACCGCTGCTAGAATTACTGCCTGTTCGTTGGCCGCTGGACATAAGTAGCGGCTGTGCGCTTGCTTTGTTCAATAGTCCACCGTAGGTATGGTCCAGTGGTGGCAATTTGAAGTGCCACCTACGCTTGATGCTTAAACAAAGCCAAACGACAATCCACAGTAGCAGATGCGTAACACCAACAAGAGCTGTGCAAAAAGTAAGAGAGAGAGTATGAAAAGTGATGGGAAAAATAAGATAAGACATGTTAATTGAGTCAAAGTCAAAAACGACGAGTAAGCGGCTAAGTCTCGTTTGAGCCCTTCGGTTATTTGATATGCGTTCGCAATTCCCTTTGTTCTGCCATTCGTATTTGCCGATTAATGCCAATGCCAACAACACTAAATTCGCTAATTGGCTTATGAAGCGATGACAGAGAGAGAGAAAGAGAGACATAGACAGAGACAGAGACAGACGACAGACATGCAGACATGCAGACAGTTGGACAGGTGGAAAGGTGGACACAGTTCAAGGTGTTATGACACGGCAAGGCTTAGGGTTAACTCCAGCGGTTTTTGCTTCAATTGTTCAAAACCATCGAAGCGATTGCCAAAGCGCCTGTTGATTACTTTTGCGGTTGTGTGAATTAGTTTTGATTGCTTTGAGTACAATGTTAAAGCGTTTTAAGAGCCATCAGGTTAATGACTTGAATTGGGTAAAGATTTAATTTTGAAGTAGAAAGAGTAAAATTTATGCTAAATGCAAAAGGAACCAGTTCATTTGTTATATTTTAGTGAGCAGAGTGCTAAGAGCTAAGAGCTAATAGTAAGTTATCATTATCATTTAAACTTTTAAAATCAGACAGGTAGGTTTTTTATTTTATGTATTTCTTATTTATTTTCATTTTATTGAGCAGTTAAAATTACTACAAATTATAAGCAGCTACTTCATATTATCATTATAAATGATTTAAAAATCGTTATAATATAAACAATTAGTTTACTCAATGAGAAAGAGTGAAGAGAGTATTCAAATGAACTAGTTCATATGATACACTGCTATAATTAGTAGTAAAATGACAAGTGAACTAGTTCATATTATTATCATAGTTTTAACGAACAGGCAAGAAATACTATAATTAGTTATTTCGACTTTTCATAAAGAACTAGTTCGAGACTCCTGCAGAAGATTTTAATTAGAAAGGAAACTAATAAAAAATTAATGAAAAGCTTATAAAGAAAAGTTTAGCTATCCTATATTAATAATAGATATTTTTATCAGTTTTAAAATCTTTACTCACCTGCCAGAAATGTGGGACAATGCAAGTTGTTCTTATACGTGGCACTTAAATCGTTCAACAGTGGGGCTTTTACTACCGCCAGAGCCAGAACAAAGCACAGGGATGCACAGTGAGCAAAGTAGATCCAAGTTTGGCTAGACTTCAATGTGATAATCGAACGATCGCGCATGCGTGTTGCCAATCGACCATGTCCATACAAATACATGACCATCGATGAGGCCAAAACGAGCGCTGTGGCCAATAAATAGAGCGCAAGTGTGACAATAGCATTTAATATGAGTCCTGGCTGATGAACGGGCATAACTTCAGCATAGATCTGTAGCTTATAGAGATTTGAGACGCCCACATAGCCAAGCACTATATCTAAAGCGGCAACAATCATTTGCAAACTAAAGACACAGGCAAATGACTTTGAAGTATTCCAAAAAACGGCAGGATAACGTACTGTCCAAACAAGTAGAGCACACAAAAGATTCACAAATTCAGCACTTGGCGGTTGAGCGAATATTGTGACATCGATTGGTTTATCGATGCCAAAAAATAGTTGTAACATGCCAGCAAATCCATCGAGACGTACAAATTCTGGTACAGTTGTTGGTCCAGCAGTAGCTGGTGTAACAGCGGGCATTGATTGAAAATCAACATCATCAAGATCGATATCAAGATCATCCTCAGTGCTAGTCTTGGCAATAAATTCACTTGAGCTAAGTGAATATTCCGGTTCGATTTCCACACCGGATTTGGAAGCAGTTGCTGAACGTTTATTGATGCGACGTTTTTGACTTTTCGGTTTAATAGCAATTATTTTAGAATTGGAACTGGAACCAGGTGTCGATGGAATGATGATGTCTGGTAACATTTCTGTTCGCACACGATGAATGTTACTGTCTCGCGTTGTGGTCTCCTCTTGATGTTCCTGTGACAGCGCTTGTTCATGCGAAGCAACATGATGTTGACGTTGTTGTTGTTGTTGTTGTTGTTGTTGTTGTTGTTGGTGCTGCCGCTGTTTGTGGTGATGCTTGTTGTGGTGTTGATGGTGCTTGCGGTTACTTTTATTGTGATGCTGTTTGGTTGGGCTCGGTGTTGATGATGTTGTTGTTGTTGTTGTGCTGCTTGTGGTACTGCTTGCTGGCGTTCTTGTTGTTATTGGTGAGGCTCTTGTAGTAGTTGTTGTTGTTGTTGTTGAAGTTGTGGTAGGGCTGCTGCTGCTGCTAGTTGCAAATGTTGTTGCTGTCTTGCTATTAAACTTGTCCAATGTACCCAATTTTTGCCAATTTTCAGCACTCAATTTAGGACCCTGTGTGTCTTTAGGTTGAAAGTCGGGCATTATTATAGTGCCGCCGCCCTCACCTTCAATATCTCCAACACCATCATCATCACCATTCCCATTCCCATTCCCATTCGCATTGCCATTGCCATTGCGATTGCCATGGCGTTTCTCATCATTATCATCATTGGCATCATCATTATCAACATTTTCGATATCATCAATGGCTTCAGCTTCTTCAAGTTCTTGTCTTTCCTCTGCCTCTTCTAGTTCTTGACGCTCCTCAGCCTCATCAATATCTCGATTAATTAAATCGGGCACTTCAAAGTATCTTGTCTTGCCCAAGGCACCCGCAGATGTTGCTGCTTTCGTCGTCTTTGCCGCCTTTCGACCGTTTGTGCCATCCTTATCACGTGTCAGTTGAAACAAATTATTATTGATGCCTTCTCGTACTGCTGTGAACATCGTATCGTTATAGTAGTCCTCATCATCGACATGCTCCAAATTGTTTGCGGTTACGTTTGACGCTCCTCCAATATCTCCGCCAACGTCACGACCTCCTCCAACGAGGACCTGCTGCTGCTGCTGCTCCCTTTGCAATTGCTTTTGATAGGGCGGAGTTGGCCCAACTGTTACAGACATGGCCATCAAATTGCGTCTATTGATAACAACAAAGTCCAATTCGGTTGCCCAAACTTGTTCTGCAAAACACAAGACACACACTTACATTAGAAGACAAAGTGAAGTACAAAAGGGGAAAGGGACGCACACAGAGCATCAAACGTAAGGGGGGCGGACAGAGCAGCCAGAATTGCGTATAATTAGACTGAGCAACAATGTTGAGCTTATGACTGATTTGTTGGCAGCAAACTAAATTGCTTTGAACTATAGTCGATAACATTGATGCACGCGCTGATGGTTTACATGTTAAGCATCTCTCTTTAGAACAATCACTCAAGTCCAGACACAGACGCAGACACAGACACATACACAGACATCGACACGCGCAGACATGTACAGACATACACACATATTGTAGTAATAGGCAAAAGCCTTAAATAAATATGAACACAGGTAATGAGCATTTACATAAGACTAAACGAGAGAGAGAGAGAAAGAGACGGCTTATGAGTCAGTAACTACTCAAGCAGCTTGTATACGCTTTCAGCTATCGTTAATTAAATGAGGCGTTAACAGCAGTTGCCTCTAATACTACACATACTCAGTATACATAATGTATAGAGTATGCTGTGTGCACAAGTTTCTATATACAGTCGACTCCCGATAATTTGTAATGGTACGAGGATCCCCTTTTTTATGTCGATTTTAAATTAATTTTCGAATTTTTTTTTTGTTGGGAAGAGAAATTATTACGAATTATTATAATGCCGAATTAACGAGATAAGAATTATCGCGTCTCGACTGTACTTTATAATCATTTACAGGATATTTACGTGTCGAGCAGTGCAGTGCTGCTAAGCACATAGCTTTAAATGCTGCCACATCTCATGCATATATATTAACCTACGCCTAGTCGATTTCAAAAGGATTTACGATTGCCATTTTTCGGCTGCGTGTTTGCCTACATTTCAGCTTTGCTTATAGCTCAACAGGACCAAGGGACTAAAGCACTAAAGTCAGAAGTAAAGACTTGAGACTTAAGCAATTCAGACTACAGCTACAGCAAGGCTTAACACTGTATAAGGCAGTGGAAAAGCACCGTTGGGCTAATTAAGCGCACATTTGCCGCATATGTTGTGGGTATTTTATGTTTCATTAAACGATTTCCGCCAAATGCCTATTGTACACTCTCTCTTTCTTTCTTTCTCTCTCGCTCTCTCTCTCTTTCTCTTTCTCTCTCTCTCTGTCTCTATCTCTCTTACTCTCTTCTTGTTTCTCTTTGCTTGTATTATTGCCTGTCCTACTGTTTCATTTTATTTCATTTATATAACCTTAACACTTTGTTGGCCAGCTTTTATGAGTGTTAAACTGTATATTATTTTACTTCTCTCGTTAGACTTGCTTTTACGAATTAAGCATGAAAATGAATATTAATTAATCCTAGAAACACAAAAACGAAATTCCAGCATTAATGTGATGTTCTTTTGCGAGCATAATAAATAAATGAGTATTTATTGTTCTTGATGCATTCATAGATTATTCATTATATGGCTACAAATAATTCTTCAACTTGAAGTTAAGTTCTTCAAACTTTTCAAAAATACTAGTATGTCCTTGCAAAACATTTTCAGCTCTATAGACACTGTTGCTTTTCAACTATAAATTTGCTGAAATAAAGCAGTTTTCATTTTTTAGCTTATGACGTCAGTAATGTCAGGGCTCTTTAGGCTTTAGGCCTTTTCATATCTGCAGTGTAAACAGATTAAAACTTGTTGTATATATAGTTAAATAAACTAAAGATTCAAATCGAAATCTATTAATTAAAAGCTTAGCAACATTTTGTTTATTTAGGCTAACAAATGCTGCAGCTTAACTAAAATTATAATGCTGTCTAATTAGTTTATTTTATGAATTTGCGACAGAGACAATTTCTCATGCTCACTGTCACTCTCTCTGCATTTTTTTTTTTTTTTTTTTTTACTGTATGTATGGTATCCACTTTCATTGGCCCAGTTAATAACACAAAAATTTGCCAAGTTAACACTTTCATAAAATTATTTATTAGGCGAGTTGCTTTAAGAGCACAATGGCACAAAATGCCCAGCGGGAGGGATACATAAGGAAAATTCGAAAATAAAAGATGAAAATTGCTGAACAAATATTAAAGACAATGGGCTAAACGGGAGAATAGAGCCAGCAAAATGTTTGGAGGATTGGTTGGGGATTACAACAATGGCTGCCATAATAATATGTCGTCTTCGTCGTCCCTAACATCGTCGTCGTCCACATTGTCGTTGTCGTTGTCGTCGTTGTTGTTGTTGTTGTTCTTGTTGTTGTTGTTGTTGTTGCCAAACGGCAAGTGGCTCGTAAAACCGACAACACCGAAAATCTGCAGATTAACCCAGCGGCAAAGCCGTCGTCGTCGTCGTCTTTTCTTCCATTTTCCCCTTCAGCCTGCTCCAATAATGGCAATGACAATAACACCAATGCCAAGAAGTACAACGAAGGATGAACGAAAAAGTAATGAAAATGCGAAAATCCTTAGGCAAGACAACGCCCACACGCCAGAGCCACACGCCACGACTCAGACTCAGACTCAGTCAATCCTCCACCTTCACCATCTCCAACTCCCGCTGTTTGTAATAGTTGCCCGATAAGGCTCACAGAATGCTTGTCTTTTCCTTCCTATTACTGCATTCCTTCGCTCTCCCTTTCTCTCTCTCTCTGTCTGTATGTGTTTCTCACTATCTCTCACTCTTTCATTTTTCCATCTTCGCATAACAAATTCTCGCGCGCGCGCTCGTTAAGTCTTTAGCATGAATAATGATAAGTTTCATGCCTTGGACGGACCCCATGTCTTGGCCACAATATCTTGGTCCACTTCCGACCAACGTCCAGTTTTGCCACTCTAGCTTCACCCCATTCTTCACTCTTCTCGCCATCACTATATTTCACTGTAATTTGAGTGCGGCTGTTTAGCAGCCTTTTATGCGCTCAATATGGCGCACAAGAGCAGGCCTCTTTTTTCTCATTCTCATGCTTCTTGTTTTTCTTTTTGGACTTTCGTCGTTGTCTTGATATCTCTGCTATCACAATTTTCATTTGTTTCAGTAACGTCTACATTAATTATTTATGAGTGCAACACGGCGTATAAGTGATTTTTAGCCGTTAAATTGCCGCTTGACGCTGATTTTACTCATCTTTTAATTAAATGCGAAAAGACTAAGTGCAAAATAAACCAAAATTGTAAGAAAAGTAAACGAGTCTCTTTGGTTCCGGCTAATCAATATATATATTTATAAGCTATGTAATACCAAGTGATGTGCGAAGAGTGTAAATATATGTGCGAGTATACTGTACACTTTTCCATACACATTTTGAACATTATTTTATTTTTAATTATTGTATAATTTTCTTAAATATATTAAATATATAAGCAAACATTTTAATTTTGAAACTTTTTTATTATTTATTATTTTGTTATTATTATTTATTATTTATTATTCTATTATTTATTATTTTATTATTTCTTTATGGGTTTTCTTTCTATACATAACTATAATAATTACTAGAAGAAACTCATCATGTTACATTTACTGCACAAAGGGTTTTGCTTGCTACATAATTGAATGCAACGTGGTGTATGCTTAATATTTAAGCATACGCCGCAAGTCATTAAAATGTCGTAATAATTTAATTAAATAAAGTAATGCAATTCGCATTCGCTGTCATAACTTTAGCATCTCGTACTCTTAATATCTTATATATTTTCATTTTTTCATTTTTTATTTCTCCCTTATTTTTTTTTTATATCTTACAAAGTTTTTATGCGACTTTGTAGCAACTTTACAAAGTTGAATTTTATGATTTAACGCTGCGCTGCCTAATTGCCTCGCATTTCTTGTGTCCGATTTTTATGCTAATGCAAAAGTTGCAAAAAAAAAAAAAAAAAAGAAAGAAAGAAATTTGTCAAGATTGTATACACCTACAGATATAGAGATATACGTATATATATATATATATATATATATATATATATATATATATATATATATGTATATCAAAAAATATCTATATATGTAAGTATATATGTACGGCTGTGTATAACTGAAAAGTCAATTGCAGGATAAAGTTTTGTAATTGCTTGCAAGAAATTATAATGCGGCATGTTCTCTTTTTCCGTCGAGTGACAGCTTTCAACCTCAGTGAAGTCAGCTTAGAGGCATCTTAAAGAATGTCAAGCAAAAAGCTTGACAAATTGCTGAGAGGATTGTGGAAGGGTGGAAGCATTAAAGAGGGTCAGCGAAGCGTTAAAATGGTAGCGACAAGGCATTGCACTCAGCTTGACCAATCTCCAAGCTGCCGAGCAACACAGCTGCAGAGATGCCACAACCAGAAGCAGACGCAAGTGCAACTTAAGACTTAAGCTTTCAGCTTTTGGATTGTTTATTTTTTATTTTATTTTTTGCTCACATTTTATTTGTGCCAATGATTTTCTAATTTCAGCGGGAAACGCGAAAAACAATTTACCAGGCATGGACTTTACGCCAAAGGACCACAACGATGTCTGCAAGCGACAAGTATAAACTCACACAAGAGAAAGCGACAGAGAGAGATAGAGAGAGAGCAATAAAGAGGCAAAATAGCGAACTAGAGCGAAAACAAAAGAAATCGAAATTAATTGAAATATCACATAGGGAGGAAGAGAGTGCAGCCCCTATCGTAACCCTCTTCCACACATCAACTGTTTTCTGCACGGGTCACTTTGGATTAAAAACTCAACTGAACTCAGAACTCACAACACACAACTCTCCACATTTCACTCTGAAATTCAAGTCAACTTCAGCTCGTCATGGTTTTTATGATGCCAATGTGACCGACTGCCTGCCTGCCACATTTTTAATTTACTCGCGCGCAACTTGATGCCGCTTCAACGAAGGCTTTGTTCTGCAGCTCATTTTTTTTCTCTTTTCTCTTTTTTTTTGTTTTTTTTTTTGTTTGCCATACTCAGTGAGGACTTTTTCCTCATTGTTTTTCTTCTCCCTCTCTCACTCTCTCTTTGTCTCCCTCTGACGAACTGCCATTTGCTGTTGGCCAGTTCAATAAACTCACCATACGGTCAGTCAGTCAGTCACAATGTGGTCTCTCTGTCAGCACAGCAAGAGAGAAGGACAAAGTAGCAGAGATTGACACAGAGAGGAGAGAGAGACCTCTTCTCCTCCTTTTTCGCACAGTGAGAGTAACAGTCACAGTCGCACATTTGCACATTTGCAGTCACTTTAAATGTAGTTAATTTTGATTTATTTGTACCCGTCCATTAATCCTTATTGCCCACTGTAATTCACTTTATGCCA
The DNA here is from genome assembly GCA_037044475.1 of Zaprionus obscuricornis. Taxonomy (NCBI): domain Eukaryota; kingdom Metazoa; phylum Arthropoda; class Insecta; order Diptera; family Drosophilidae; genus Zaprionus; species Zaprionus obscuricornis. Next base: position 81,963 of record JBAMBR010001355.1, read on the forward strand.
TCTACTGTGCACCACTTCGTATATGCAGGCCTTCTGTCGAGATATATTTATTTACGATGGTCAATATTGACCGAAAGAGTTACAGTGAAAATCGAAAATTTATCAATTAACTGAGCCGCGATTTAAGTGGCATTCGTGCCAAACCACAATTTAAATACTACAAAAGAAAATATTCTTGAAATAAGGCAAAGAAAAAATCCAAATTCTCTTACTCTTAGTATAAACTAGAAGAAATGACTTTAATATTCAGTCAGTCTCCATTTTAATTACTCAGAGCTCAGCTACAGTTTTTTTTTTTTTTTCCATTTTCAAAGTATTGTTCAACCATGTTGCACTATTCTTTTCCACTGGCAAAACAAACTAATTTTTTTTTGTTTTTACATTTTAACTCTGTTGCTTTCTGTCTCTGTCTAGCACTGTTTCTCTTTGTCTATATTAATTCTTTGTTTTAGTCATTTACTGTGGCATTAGTTTACTGTGCTACGAGTCCGCTGAACGTTAGCTCAGCGCGGCCCAACTGTACACACGATGTTGGGTAAACAACAAGACTTTTACATGCAATATGTATATGTATATGTGTATATGTATACATATGTAGATATGTGTGTGTGTGTGTGTGTGTATTTTCTGACTATGTCCTGACTATGAGCCCAATGTGACGTCGTCTCCTGTTCATTCAACCAACATTTACACACTTCTGGTTCGGTTCGTTGGGCTGCCTCCTGGTTGCCTGGTTGCTTGCTTGCCGAACCAAAGTTGTGTTGTGTGGCTCCCGTACACCGCGCGCTCTCTGTTAATAACATGGCTTATTGCTGCCCATAATGGGCGTGCCGTCAACCTGTCTGCCCCTGACTGTATGCATGTATATTTACTCCTGTGTGTTAGCCTCTGTGTGTGGGAGTATGTGTACTACCATATTGGCCGTGTTTGGGTTTGTTTTTTGTTTGTTTGCCTGTGGCAGCAATAGAAGCCGTAGCCGAAGCAGAAGCAACATCAGCCTCAAAAGCAGCCATAGAAGAAGCAGAAGCAGCAGCATCAACGACTCATGCATATGTTTTGCCAGTAGATTTCCCCAGCGATTGCAATTGCTTTGAAGAGACTTGGCTTAGCCATTCAGCCGCTAACATATATACTTTAACTGCCTGATACTATTCCCCCAAGCTCACTTTGCTAAGCTCTTCTAATATTAGAATCTTTTGCCCAACAAACGAGTTTCAAAACAGTTTTACGAGCTAAACGACATGCATATGTAAATGCTGGAAATGACAGCTTCAGTTAAGTAAAAGTGATATTCTCTGATCACACTCAAACTCTACCATTCTATCATTACTATCTCTTTATATGCTTACATGTTGATTGTCTGGCGACTGACCAATTATGCAATTATAGCAGAAAATTGCATTGTATTGTCATGGAAATAATTCAATTAAATCATCAAAATGCACAATGAAATTATGAACTATTCGTCAAACGAAGAGACAACAATATTGCACATGGCGTATGCTCAACAAATAAAAGGCAACAAAGTCCTTTGCAACGGAAGTGCAAAAATTGAATTGCAATTGAGTCATAAAAAGTGAAAAAGGCCAACAACAACGGCAATTACAACAACAAGAATAATGAAAAAAAAAAAATATCAACCGAAAATGTCAGACGTCAAGCGATATAAAATGGAGGAAAGAAAACAAAAAAAAAATGGCGCTGTGACAACATCCTGTCATTTGTGCAACGCCACCATTGTTGCAGCTACTGTTGACACTCGCACAACACATTACATTGTCAGTCAGAAAGCAAGCAAACGCCTTCTCAATAATTATATACACTCACCTTTCGGCAAGAGTCCATTCTCAATGATGCGGGCCTCGAGTAAAAGTCGCGGCAAGAGCAAACACAGCGCGATAAGGATGTGCACAAATGCTGCTGTCGGTCCTCCATGTGTCCACAAAGCGCGCAGTGTGCCACCGCGTGCCTCCTCCTCGAGACCATCGTGCGGTGCCAGTGTGCAGCGTCGCTCCTTGGCCCCAGTTGCCAATTTGATGCCATCGTTAGCCAAGTTTCCAACCTGTATATATGTAGTGTGTGTGTGTGTGTGTGTGTGTGGATGGATGACAAGCATACAAATGTGAGTTTTATATTAAATTTTCGTTCTGTCTAAGATAAACTCTATTATTATTATATTGTCCCCAAGTTGAAAATATTTGCAACAATGTCAAGCTATATAATTTTACATTTCATGTCATTGCATAAATTAAATTTATACAAATATTTTGATCAAAATTTATGCTACATATTTGAAAATAAATAAATTATAATAAAATGAAATAAATATAAATAAAATAAAAATAATATATTTTAAAACTCTTTAATATAAAAAAAATGATTTATTTAATATTTTACAGTAAAAACTTTAAATGTAAAATGTAAATTTTCACCTCACTCAATTGTCATGATTATTAATAAAATATTTATCATAATTCTCGCACAACTTTTTGACTTTATTATCAACCCAAATTCCCCGTAATTCCCTTGTAATTAATTAAACGTTTTATTTCTTTCACTTTCTCTACATTTTCGTACATGTAACTTTAGTACAATTACACACATAAATCAACCGAAAAAACCTTTTAGAACACAACCGACAAAGTGACAAAAAAAAAAACAAATGTGTCGCAAAAGCTGTCCAAGCGAAATCCCCAAGCTCTACGTCTGGCCACGTACCAAGAGCACACTGTGGAATTCGAAATCGCAACTATGGAATCAGCTGTGCAATTAATAAAATAAAATCAAATGAAATACTTAAAACAACAGAATAGAAAGTATAAAAAAAATATAAAAAATAATATACATATACATATATATACAAATATATATATATACAAATATATATATATATATATATATATATGCGAAATCAAGTAACAAATGCATTGCGGGTGATTTTGGTTTTTTGCATTTTTTATACAGAAAATGTCAGTGGGAAATATAGCGTATACGACGCTTTGGCGCATAAAAAATGCACGTGACAAATGGCAAAATGAAATATTTATTTATACAGTGTATAGAATCACGTATATATTGTACTATATATATATTCACTATATATGCGTAGATGTGTTCATGTGTGTGTGTGTGTGTGTGTGAATGAAGCGAACATAAAAATCACGTGCAGCATATAAATAAATGTGCGCTGTTTGGGCTTTTAAATTAAAAACAAGCAGACTTCATGGGGGAATCGCTGAGACAACACAAAGAATATACTCCATTTTCTCGCTGCTATTTGTTTCACTCTATATTGTCATGTTTTGGTTATACATACCCTGTAACCAAGGCAACTCATTGCTAAAAAGCAAAAAATGAGTATTTTGGCACGTAATAAAAAATAAATGAAAAATTATATAATATTCAGCATTTCGGTTAAAAGAGAAATCGGAATGGAAAAGCATAAATAATCAAAAGTGAAGATTAATCATAGAATACAGGGTATCTCTTAATTGAACAACCTTATGTCTTACGCTTTTACTTTTCTTTTGGGTTTGCTTTGTTTCGTTTCGCTGGGTAGCGTTACGTTTGCCGTGAAGTAACAACAATGATTGCAATTTGCAAAAAGCGAAACGCATTTGGAGTGCACTTGCACGCATATACACACACACACAGACATACACACACACACACACACACACAAGTAGTTAAGGTAGCTGTGCGTTTGTGTATGTAAACCCATTTAGCCAACGGGATAATACATTTAAACGTGCCGACATTTCGCGGTTGTCAGCCCTCGGGCAAATGAACTAAAGTGTAGCTGGCTGTGTCCAGAAAAAAAAAGGAGTAACAATAGCTGACGTAAAGACTACTGTGCAGAATATAAATATATATATATATATATATATAGTATACACACATGCCACACCTTATAGCTTCAGGAGAGCCCATAGCTCGAGGCTCTTGTAACTTCCTTTTTCTACCACATTTGTCTGTCTGTTAACTTCACCAAAAATTCGCGACCCACTTGATTATTACCATGTACATGCAGCATGTGGCATGTGGGTGTTCTGGTCTTTAGTTGTTAGAAAAAAAAATAATAATAAAAAAAAACAAAAACAAATTAAAAACTAAAAATAAAGTTTTTAACAAAAAGTTGTAACTATGAACTGAAAGTTCCCGCGGAATTTTTTTTTTTTTTTTTTTTTGAAAATGCGCTTGAAGTTTGAGCTTTAAATTGAGAAAAATATTAGTCATAAAATACACAACAGCAACAACAACAAAAAAAAATTATATATAGATGACTTTTGGTTTAGTATCATTATAATTATTATTGCTTTTTTTTATTTTACTTTTTGAACAATTATATTATTTATCTAAATTCGTAGTACCAAATGCAGGTGTTAAATGATATCTAAGCAAATGAAAAAAATTATCTTAGTACTCTGCTACATTCTGATTCAAGTCGATTGCAAAGGTGAAACATAATAATAATATTATAAATATACATATAAATAAATAAATATTCTATATTCTAGTCGAGACACATGCCAATGTAGTTGGAGGTACATCGGTAAGCATCTATGAAATTCCATATCAAGTATCTGTACGAAAAAGAAGATTCCATGAACGACAATTTGGTCTAGGCCACGTTTGTGGCGGTGCCGTAATATCGAATCGTGTTATTTGCTCAGCGGCCCATTGTTATGCCGTGTAAATAAGAATATATTAACTTCATACTATCTATCTATATATTATATAACATATAATGTATATTTCTAATAATTTTATTCTTTTAGGAATGTCACATTTCCAGTTGTTTATACTCCACCAGAGGAATTCGTTGTCGTTGCGGGAGCCTCCCAAATTGATAATAATGATCGTTTAACTCAAACTTATCTTGTTGAAGAGATTATTGGACATGAATTATATAATTATGTAAATTTAGAGAATGATATTGCATTACTATTTCTTAACGATCGTATACCTCATAATCATTTAACAATACGACCAATTGAGCTTGCCTATGCATCTATTCCTGCTGGCACATATTGCAACATCTCTGGCTGGGGCAACTCTGATCGTATGCTACAGTTAGCCACAGTTCCTATATTAGAGGATCGTTTATGCGCACTCGTATATTCGTTTCCACCTACTTCACAAATGTGCGCTGGTTATATATTAGGTGGTATGGATGCCTGTAAGGGTGATTCTGGTGGTCCGCTCGTTTGTAATGGACATCTGGCTGGTATTGTGTCCTGGGGTGTTGATTGTGGCAAACCATTTCTACCCGGTGTCTATACAAATATATCGCACTATTACAGTTGGATTATTAGATCAAACTCATCGTTGGACTATGATCGTTTCGCTAAAGTACGAAGTCTGACAAGTGCCGGAGTCAATTTAAGAGATAAATTGATGAGAATTCAAAAATTTACCATAATATGTTGTTTGTTATTGTTTGTAACATCTGTAGATATCAAATAAAATTGGTCGATTTTATTAAATATTTTGTTATACATATAATGTTATAACATATATGTTATAATATTTTATTATAATATTTTATGTATAATCTTTTTTCCTATGAAAAAATGTAGCTTTTTTCTAAGAGTGCATAAGGTATATTAATTTTGGACAGGAGTTTGAAACGTCCCTTAGGAGAAACGTCCCTTGATCAGCGTTGATAGGAGAATCCCAATGCGCATCTCAGTGCATCCGTTTATCCGTCTGATTCAACCAATCTAATCTCTCAGTTTTAAAGCAATCCCAAAGAAATTGGTGCACATACTTCATATGTCTACCAGCTGTCTATATAAGTCGGAACAGGGCGGATCGGACCACTATATCATATAGCTTGGTCCAAAATGTTGTTTTTCCATTTTTATGCTATCTGGCTGGAAGGATTTGGGTTTAGTGACAACATACACGTCCCATATAAACTTGGTCCAAATCAGACTATATCATATAGCAGTCATACGAACGATCGGCCCTAAATGGCGTTTTACAATGTTTTTTAAGCTATCCGTCTGAAACTTACAGGACTCAGATTAAGTGACGACCACTATATCATATAGCTGTTAGGACCGATCGGTGCAAAATTAAGTTTTTGTATAAAGAGTTTTATTCTAAGACTGAAAGAGTATAAAAACTTCGATTCGCCGAACATACGTTTGCTTTCTTGTTTTTACTTAAGTTTTGTTTTAATCAAAAAAAAAAAAAAAAAGGAAGAAAATTTCACTCTAATATTTTACTATTTTTATTCTCTTAATAATCCTGTCAATTTTTGCATAGCATTTTCTAAGCTCTTATCATCATATGGCACAAGTTTTGCTTTTTCAATGCTTTGAAAAGAATTTGCAATAATTGGCAATTGCCAAATGGCAAATGGAAAATGGCAAAAACGCAATTGAGTTGAGTATTTGATACTGCCAAGCATCAATATAGTAGTAATGTGTATGTGTGTGTGTATCGAGAGTATGTATCCTGTATGAATGTGTACTGCCAATGCACTGATAGCCACGCGTCAATGGGCAAACGCTTTTTGTATTCAGTTGAGTCAATGAAATTGGCCTTTATTAAAAGCCAGCTCCTACATTCCAATCCTTCTTTTCTATCAGTAGTCCCAGCCCCTACATCCTTTTGCCATGCCGTCGGTCATTGTCTGGTCATCTGGCCACGCCATGCAAGTGCTGTGCTGTGACTGATAGTCAGCTTTTTACTTTGTATGGGGTTAAAACACTGCAGTCTGTGTGTGAGCTTATTTACATGGAACACTGTAGCAAATTTTGAACTCAACTTGTTGCCTGATGTTTCCTGCCATTTGTGGCAACTTTCTGGTTCTTCTCCCTTACTTTTGTTTTTTCTGTTGCATTTCTTTTTTTTTTTTTTATTTTAACATTGCGTCGTAACAACAAGCCAATTATTTGTGAGAACCTGCAGCGTGTCGAAATAAAACTAACGTCAAGTGACAGACACAAAGGACACAACAGTTGCACATGGTATCTGCAACTCTCAACTTCCTTGAACTTTAAGTGACTTTTCGCATAATAGAATTGCTAGTAACGACTTCTAGATACTTCTTAAAAGTATGCATATAAATACAAGTAATGCAACTAATGCTCCCCTTTCGGGAGCATTACTCAGTAACAGAGTATAAGGATCCGTTTGCAAGTTATTGTAGTTTTCTATCGACTTTTTTATTCTGCACCTCAAACTAACAATAAATAAAATGCCATGCACTTTATACACACACATACAACAAGTGACTAAGTGAGTAAAAGAGTAAAAGAGATTGAAAAGAAAGGCAACGAAAAGAATAGGATAGAATATGAAAAAGCCATAATTGCATTTATTATGCTGATAAAAGCAGGGACACGAACCGGCAGCCATGGACATAGACTGCATTTTTTTTTTTTTTTTTTTTTTTTGCAACTGTGTGTGTTTGTGTGTGTGTGTGTGTATGTGCGAAAGAATAACCAACGCAATTGTCTATCAATGTATGTGTTTGTATATGGTTGTGTCAGCCATTTTGTGGCACTGCACGAGGCAGAAGCCAACCGAGTTGCCATGCCGTCCTGCTTTTTGTCCGTTTGTCCAAGCAAACGCAGCGTATGCTCTGTTTGTTTTTGCAAATGAATTTAATAACAAAAATAATGCCACTAAAAATAGTTTATACTCAAACAAAGGACACGACCAGACGGCGAAACAGAAGAATCAGTGCTGCTGCTGCAGCATCAACAGCAACAATAACGACAACAACAGTGCCAGCAAAAGTATCTGCAAACTGCAGAGAAATTTAATTATCGAGCATGTCTGTTTCAGAGCCAGACAAACCGCACACACAACAAAAACACACACGCATACATACAGAGACACAAACACACAAACAAACATGGTTAATTTCCTGATCTCAAATTAAGTTAAATCTGCCCCATCCAAATATGCATCCGTGTGCATTTAAATACGTTGCTCACCTTAAATACCGCCGATGTAAAGAATACGGGCAATAGTATAAAGACAACGCCAGAGAGTACAATTTGAAGATTCAGTTCAGCAACAGGCTCAATTTTCCAGGGTATTAGCGAGCAACCTGTAAAACAATTCAAATTAAATCAAAATCAATTATAATAAAGAAGACAGAACGGTTCTCTTCGGCACGCCGATAATTTCATACTCTTGGAGTCTTAGAACAATACTTTTCATACAAAAACATAATTTTGCACCGATTATTACTATGACATCTATATTATATAGTGTTCCGATTTATATGAGACGTGTATAATCCCACTAAATGCAAATCCTGTATGTTTCACTCGGAAAACTTAATTTTGGGGCGTTTGTTCCTATGACAGCCATATGATGCAGTGG